>JARHVA010003433.1:12500-27500 GCA_037957365.1 Torreya grandis
TTAAGTTATTTAAAATTTGATAACGAACCATTTGGAAAAGTATCAAATAAATTAAGTGCCCCTTTGGTTAAGATGCAATAAAAATCCTTTAAGAGTAAGTTTTCATTTTGGCCCCAATGTTGAAAAGAGTGTGTATATTGCTATAAATGAATATTAGGATCTCCTTAACCATTGAAGGAGGAGAATTAAGGCATAACAAAGTTTTAGGGATAATGATTCTAAAACACATCCTTAGCAAGAGGTTACTCTAATAATGTGTTTCCCTCATAAATAACTTCATTAGAATAAAAGTTTAATTTAAGACTATTACCATGTTGTTGTAAATATCCAATGGTAATCATAATACATAACATGTCATAAGAAGAAGTTGAGGACTTTTATAGTTGCTACAAACTATTGTTCATATAAAACATATGGATGATGGAATTTTCATCATTATTGAAAATAATATCATCACATGTTTTATCAGTATTTGGTAAGGGACACCCATGTCTAAAGATGTAGGTATGTATTTTTGAAGTGTGCAAAGGATAATATCATTGTAAGGTGTTACATTTTTTGTAATTTTGTCACATACCATATGAGTGGGTGAAATAATTTTATTTTCAATTACACTCTCCTTTGGATAAGAAAATGCTTAGGAAGAAAGAAAAGAAAACTTTTATATGTCCTTGACCAAATAAAAATATGTAATGATGTTACTCTCATTTGGAGTGATAATGTTAGGTCTTACAGAAAAAGGATTAAATAATATAATGCCATTTTCTACATTATGTTTAGTATTAGTATGTAAGAAATAAATAACAGAATTGCATTTTGCCTCCTTTCAATTTATCTTAAGAGAATTTCTTATTAATAAATATTTAGGAAGCATCATTTTTTATTGTTTGAATTTATGTGGTTTGACATTTGTACAAGATACATCAAAAGGATTTGGGACTTCTTGTGTGTCCCTAAGTAATGTAAGTATTGTGAGTGTTTCCTTGGGATGTTCATTGGCACTCCTATTGCGGTCTTAAAGGATAATAATGGGAGACACATGATATGTATTTTTCTCATCACATACTAGAGTTTAAAAACAAATTGTATTATATTCACTTGAATCATGCATAGAAGACATAGGGTTTTGAATGTTAGTATTACTTGGGGAAGGGGAAACACCCTTAATTTCATCAATATTTTCATTATGAGATATAGTGGATGAACATTAAACTTCTTTAACTTTTTCAACATTCGAAAGAGGAAACCCACATTCACGTTTTGAGATAAATAAAGAAGGTGAAGGTGCAATAATTAAATTTTCTACATTAGGAATAGTATCATTTTGCATATTTTTTGGTCATTTAATACCATAAAACAAAGGGATAGGTAAGGTATCATAACCAAGGGGAATTTAATCACATTCATAAATAGGAGTGAAAACATCATTATCACTACATTGCTTAGTTATTTTTGCATTTGCATAATTAGTTAATTCATTTTCATAGTTGTAACTAATGGCTTTACCTAGTTTTTAGTGTTCTTTGAGATATTCATATGAAATACATCGATCATCATGTGGATTAAATAAATTATCATAATTTTGATTATGTGTATGAGCTTTTGATAATAGATACATAAATACTATAAGGTGAACATAACTAGGAAACACATAATCATTAGGGCCAAAATAAGGATCTAATTAAGAATTATTAATCAATAGCCACATAGGTGAGGTGCAAATCAGATCTAATATGCAATAAATACAAAATATACTAAGAAACTAAGGGATAAAGAGAGTGTGTCTTATTTTTTAATCTATTGTAGATTATGGTAGTGATAAAGAATCATTATAGGGTTGTCTTGGAAGTCTGGTCTATGTTTTAGATTATGGTAAAAGTAGGTTTTGAAGGGGCCCCAAAACCCTTTACATTAGACGAGAGATAATCCTTAAGCACAAATAGAAAACAAAATAGCCTGGAACCTACAAAAGCAAGACCAAAATAGCCAAGAATCTGAAACCAGCACATAAGGGCTGAACAAACAATTAAAATTGTTTTTTACAAGACCGAAGTTTCATTTCTAGAGGGGGGACCAAAGGCTTAGACTTCTTCCTCTTAACTGTTGTCCAACCATCCTCTACCTTAGCTGCCTCAGCAACCCAGTCCTCAGAAGGCCATGATCCATGAAGTCCAGGGGGGTCAAGGACTCAGCAAAATCCTTATGAGAGATAGCCAACTTCTGGCTCCTTGGAGATTCCTTCAAAGTAGGTGGAGGAGCCACCACCTCCTCAGGAATCAGTCCAGAGAGATCACATGATCTAGTTTCCACAGTTCCTTCGCCAGGTTCTGTCTCCATCAAGTTCTCTTGATCTGTCGATTCAGAATGGATACTCTTTTCATTATCATTCTCTGAATCAGTTGAATCTTCCTTGGGTTGTTTAGCAAAATAGTGTTCATGATCAGCTTCAGACCACCAAGAAGGTGAACCTCTGGCTTTGGATTTCCCAGCAGTACATCAGACTGCAACGTGCCCTGTCTGGTGACACTTTCTACATCGAAAAGGTAAACCTTCAAAATCTAACATTTGCATCCAAGAACCCCTAGGGGAGTCCAGACAAATCGCCTCAGGAAGGCCCTTAGAAACATCCACCTCAACCATAAGGCGAGCACAGGTCGAGCAGTAAATCCTCTTAGTTTCATCATCCTCAAATAAAAACTCCCCTATAGCATTTCTACTATTTTAAAGTCTGGTCTATGTTAATTTTATGTTTTGAATATTTTTTGATTTGAAATAATTACATCGATATGGGATAGTAACATTGATGCTTATGTCCACATCCTACACAGTTATCAAGGGAGAGATATATATATGAGAATGACTTTAAATTTTCAATAGGATTGTTTTATCCCTTGTATGAATTTTCTATGCCTTTGATTATGTCTTCTTGTTTGTTAGATCCATATAATATAAAATCTTATTTCTTTTGAATTGCACCACTTGTGACCCAGTAAAAATAGGTTATTAATGTTAGTTGATATATCCCAGTAACCTTGTTTTTTTCTAAGTGATGCTTACACAACCAATGTTTTTAAGAGGACCTTAGACTCACATGTAATTCTCCCTCCTATGTATATGTGAGGAATTATAACATTGTGACTATATGATATTTCTCCTAGTAACCATTGGTACAAGTGATTTAATAGTATATTTGGTTTTCTAATGCTTTAGATATTTAGTTTAGTCATGTATCAAAATTTGATAGTTTGAAATAAATAATAATTTACTATTAAAGAGTTACGTTATCAAAGTGGAATGTAGTTTTAATTAGACCATAACCTATGTATATATAGGAACCTTTTGAATTTAAATTAGAATATAGTGACATGAGAAAATCTAACCATACAATGGGCAAAGAGGAAAAACAAAATGGTAACAAAGAAAAAGATATAGAAAAGGATAAGACATAAGTATGTAAAATTGCATCTAACTAAGCACTAATGTTGACACTAGTGTCCAAGATAAACGCAAGTGTCTAAAGGATAAAAACATGTAGAAAATAAGTAAAATAGGTAGGTATCCTTGACATACATTTGGTAAATATAAATAGACATAGCATATAAGCCTAAGGTTCAGGTAAAATAAGTGCAATAAGGTGGATTTGAAGAATTCCACAAGAGACTACATCACTAGATGTATAATTCTTAGTAAAAAAACATATACATACAAAAATACTATAAATATGTGTATGTGTACCAAAATGGTTGTCTATATCATGTTTTAAAATTATAAATTAAAATTCATAGTAAATTTACTTAAGGATAAATGGTCTATTATAAATCAATATGGTTCTCTGATTGTTGAAGAAATTCAACATAACAGTTTATACATGTTTTTTGTTTCTTCTACATGTTGTCTTTTAGTGTAGAGTGGAAATGAATCTCTATTGTGGAATGAAATATTAGGTCAAGTTAAATTTATAAGTTTATATAATATTTATCATCATTATATTATGGTTGTCATTTATATTATTTATTCTCATCATGAATCTTATGAGCACTTCTTACGTGGTAAGTAATACACTATAACATTTTCATAAAAAAATTGATGTGAACTCTTTCAATCCTTTAGAACATATTTTGAGTGATGTTATAAGAACACTTGAAGTCATATATATTAATTGTTGTTTATATGATATTATTTTTATTTATGACCATACTTGAATGATTTGGTCTTATTTTATTAAAAATATATCTAGAGTTTTATCAAAATTTAAAGAATTTAAAGCTTTAGCTAAAAAAATATTTTAAATTTTCTATTAAAAGATTAATAACTGATAATGGTGTTGAATACATTAGTAAATAATTTTATTTATTTATTATTAATTTTTTTATTCAAATATAATTAACAACTCCCTATTTCCCATGATAAAATAGAATTTTTGAAAGGAAAAATTGAATAATCATTGAAATGGCTAAAACAATGTTGCATTCTATAAATGTTCCTAAATTATTATGGAATAAAGCCATGAATACTATTGTGAAAATTATAAATAGATCTCTTAATAAACATTTTAATATTTATACACCCTTATAAATGTGGGATAATAAGAAACTGAGTTTTTCTCATATTGGATATTTGGTAATCTTGCTTTCATATTTATTCTTAGAATATAAAGAAAAAACTTGATCCTACCTTCTCTTTTTTAATTTTTTTTGGTTATGGAGGAAAATCCAAACGATTTAGAGTATATGAATCATCTAAAATATGAAAAATCACTGAAAATATGAATGTACAAATCCTTAATAAATATATTTTTGAGCCTTCTATGGATTCCCCTCAAAGAGTTTATTTTGACGAATCTGGTTCTTTTGTTACTCGTTATGAATTTAAAAATGACTTAAAAGAAGTTGACATAATTTTGGATAACATATATTCTAAGGGGGAGACTTCTCTAATTTTTTTTCAATCTAAAATTCCTAAATGGGATAAATCCACAATTCATACATCTAATATTGATAATATTAATAAATTAATATTTGACATACATATCATGCTTTGATGACTCTATATGAAAGTAAACCTCAATATTTTGAGGAAGATATTCAAGACAATAGATTGAAAGTTTTTATGGAAGCTAAATATATAGCCCCATTTATAAATTATACTTGAGATATTGTCTTGCCTCCACCTAAAAGGCATATTGTTGGTTGTAGATGGCTTTATATAATAAAATATAATTCAATTGGTAAAATTTAAAAATTCAATGCTAGATTAGTTGCTCATGGTTTTACTCAAAAATACAAGATTGACCATGTTGAAACCTTTCTCTTAATGATTATTTATATGATATTAATTTTATTTATGATCATACTAGAATGATTTGGTCTTATTTTATTAAAAATATATCTAAAGTTTTATGGAAATTTAAAGAATTTAAAGCTTTAGCTGAAACTTATTCTAAATTTTATATCAAAAGATTAAGAAATAATAATGGTGTTGAGTACATTCATAAATAATTTTATTTATCTTTTATTAATTTTTTTATTCAACTATAATTATCATCTCCCTATTTCCCATAATAAAATTTAATTTTTGAAAGGAAAAACTGATCAATCATTGAAATGGCTAAAAAAATGTTGCATTCTATAAATGTTTCTAAATTATTATTGGCTAAACCCATAAATACTATTGTGCACATTATAAATATATTTTTTAATAAACATTTTAATATTTATACACCCTTATAAATGTGAGATAATAATAAACTGAGTATTACTCATATTGGATATTTGGTAATCTTGCATTCATCTTTACTCTTAGAATATAAAGAAAAAACTTGATCCTACCTTCTCTTTTTGATTTTTTTTGGTTATGGAGGAAAATCCAAAGGATTTAGAGTTTATGATTCATCTAAAAGATGAAAAATCATTGAAAATAAGAATGTCTAAATCCTTAATAAATCTTTTTTTAAGCCTTTTATGGATTCCCCTCAAAGAGTTTATTTTGATGAACTTGGTTCTTCTGTTACTCCTTATGAATAAAAAATGACTTAAGGGAAGTTGATATAATTTTGGATAACTTATATTCTAAGGGGGAGCCTTCTCTAGTTCATTTTCAATCTAAAATTCCTAAATGGGATAAATCCATAATTCAAACATCTAATGTTGATAACATTAATAAACTAAGATTCAACATACATATCATGATTTGATGACTCTATATGAAAGTGAACCTCAATATTTTTAGGAAGATATTCAAGATGATAGATGGAAATTTTCTATGGAAGCTGAATAGCTAGCCGTATTTAAAAATTATACTTGGGATATTGTCTTGTCTCCACCTAAAAGGCATATCATTAGTTGTAGATGGATTTATAAAATAAAATATAATTCAATTGGTAAAATTGAAAAATTCAATGCTAGATTAGTTGCTCATGGTTTTACTCAAAAACACAAGATTGACTATGTTAAAAGCTTTACTCATGTAGAAAAAAAAGTATTTTTAAATTGTTTATTTCCATTGCATCTCAAAATGGCTGAATTATAAACCAAATGGATGTAATAAATGTCTTCCTAAATGTTTATCTATAAAAATAAGTCTACATGACTTCACCCAAAGGTTTCAGTGAACCTAACAAAGAAAGTTATATTTTTAATTTATAGAAATCTATTTATTATTTAAAACAATGTCTTTGAGATTGATATTCTAATATCACTAGTTATTTTAACAAACTAGGTTTCTCTAAATATTATTCTAATAATTATCACTTTGTAAAAGTTGAAAATAAACATTTTATCTTGATTTTATTATATTTTGATGATATTATTAATATTGATGATCAAATTATTTTAATTCTTAAATATAAAGATAAACTAAATCAATTTTTTTAAATGACTAATCTAGGCATTTTTCATTATTTTTAGGAATGATTGTATTTTAGGATAATAAATCAATTGTTGTATCTCAATCTGAGTAAGCACATAACCTACACATTAAATTTCATATGCTTGATTGTAAGAATATAATTAATCCTATTAAATTTGTTATTAATCTTGATCCAAAACCTATTGGTGATAAAACTAACACCACTCTATATAGACAGTTTGTAGGTAGTTTGATTTATCTAGCTATTACTATGAAATATATTTTATATGTCATAGGTGTTGATTCTAGATTCATGCATGATCCATAATTGGATAATTTGAAATTAACAAAACAAATACTTTGGTATATCAAAGGAAATATATATTTTGGTTTATTTTACTCTTCTATTGATAAATCTAATTTATATGGTTATTATGATGATAATCTTTCTAGTGATATTATTAATCTCAAATCTACTTTTGTATGTGTTTGTTTTTGGTTGTATGTGATCTCACTTGGAATAACAAAAAGTAACCTGATTTTTCTCTCTTATACAAAATCATAGTATATAAGTGATATAGAAGCTATTAAATAAGCTATGTGGCTACGAAAGTTGTTATAAAAACTCTATTTAGATGTTTCTCATTATTCTAAAATTATTTTTTATAATCAAATTTATATAACTATGGTGAAAAATATAGTGTGACACCAACCAACTAAGCATATTGAAGTTCATGTGAATTTTATCTAAGATAAAGTCTTCAATGGTGATATTGATTTGAAATTTTATCTTATGGATAAAGAAGTGGTAAATATTTTTTAAAAACCACTTGGTGATACCAATTTTTATCAATTTAATACAATTTTGGGCCTCTCAAAGTTGTCATTGAGGGGGGGCATGTATGACAATGTCACATTATAATGACCATGTGTTTCCTTATTATTATTTATACTTCTCATTGTAAAGCCTTGTAATAAGACACTTTATGTGATTTTGGTAAACTTCTTCACATTTTCATTTATAGTGTAACTAATAATTAAAAACATATATTGTAATGGAGGTCCATATATTATAAAAAGATTAAAAATGTTTGGTTGATTATCCATGATAAACTATTAGATATTGTATATTGATCATGCTAGCCTAAACTTATTCTAAATAGTTTATGAATTATAATCCCTTTTGTTTCAAAAGGTGATATTAGTATGATGAAGGGTTTTTAATCCTTAAAATGTTACATGCCTATGACATCTACCCCCACTTAATATTAAGAGGAGTGTTGGAAAATGTAATATATAAGTGTGTTAAATGTACCCTTAACATTTTTACATCGGTTAAATAAATAATAGATATCATATTTATTTAACATGAGTTATCCTCATGTAAATAAATAAAATATATTTTTTCGATGTTCTGGAAAAGGTCAAACTAATTAGTTACAATGTTCCACCTCATACCTCACTATAAAAATACATTTTACCCATGTAAAATGATATTGTGTATTATGTGTGAAAACCATATTTTATCCCTGATCTTCCAACCTGACCATTGAAAAGGTTATATGTGAAGAAATTATGGAGTAAAGTAAGAAGAGAGGGAATTTTTATTGGGTTAATGTTTCTCCTATATGAATAATCAACTATGGTTGTTTACCTCCTTATGAGGTTTTCCACATTACATCTATGTTATGACTATTTTTGTCTTTGTCTTCACTTACAAATATAGGTATAGTACTTTACATATGTATTATTTTATGTTTATTAACATGACATAAATTTACGTAATCATAATTTAACTTATACATCAATGAATAAATAAGTTTTTTGGTTAAATTTGGAATAGTACAAGAGGGTGATAGACATTGGTATCAATGTGGGCTCAAACATTATTGACATATAGGAATATTATAAAGATAAAAACATGTGCACATAAAATAAAACCATGAATAAACTATTTTAAAAATGACTTATAATAACTTTGGGATGATTCTAGTGAATCAAAGTTATCATTTATATCCTTTTTAAAGAGATTCATAAAAAAACTTGAGAAATTTCCCATAATCCATGGCTCCTACAATCATCTGGGTGATGCCCTTTTGAATGCTAATTGAACATGGAATTTAAATATGACATAATTAAAAAATTCTAACAAAAAATCTAGAGGTCACATGAGTGAAATGATTTTTTGCCACGAGAATATAATCTTTAAATTGAGAGATATAGTTGGTTGAAGAAACATTAACAACTTTATTTCATATTTCTACTTAGTGGAATTTGTCTACTTACCATTTTTCAAATTAGCATTAATATTATTTTATTTAAATAATTTAAAGTCAAAATTAAAATCAACTACGTTTAAACACTATACACTACAAAGACATCAGTGGGAGACAACCAATAATGAAATATTCTCATTTGAATATCTTCTTAAAAAAGACAAAAACACATTTAAGAAAGACATGTCTAATAGATTTGGCTATAAGTGAATCCCATTTTTTCCCCTTGGAATTCCCATATTGAAATTAAAATTTCCTAAGGGTGCAAGATGACGTGAAATAAATTGAACAGTGCCATAGAATATTATTTATGAGAAAAAAAGGAACTTGTTTCATAATCTTTGATAACACACTAAAGTTTGTGAGAATGTAAAATCATGGAATGATATGTTTTATTAAAACAAGATGTAAAATATCTCTTCATTACATTTGGCTACTTAAATAATATAGAATTTTAAACCTATTGGATTATTCACTATCAGTTATCTTATTCTCTAATTAATTTTTTTTTAATTAACTTAATGCTCAACAAGCATTGAATAATGTTTGGAAACTAAGATGAATTAGAAGGAGATCAATGAAAATTATCAATAGACATAAAATAAATTTTTATCATTTTAAAATATGTATTATTATACTCTTGTGAGCCAAGTATAGGATATCATTAATGAGCTAAAAGATAATTTTCATGGATGTTGTATTGCTTCCATGGCTGACTACAAATGATGTTTAGTTATAAGTACCAAGAAGACTTAAATATGCCTAGTATAATATGGTCACATGATGAAACATATTTATTTAAACTTGATATAAAGTTTAATGGCCATCTTTACTAGATTTTATTTATTATGAAATGCTTGAACAACTAGATTTAATTTATATGTTTAGCTCATATGAAAGATACACTAGGAATTAAGAACTATGTTCTAAGGAAATGATTGTTTTAGGTAAATTCATTATAATCACTATAAATATTTTCATGGATGATAATTATGAATCAAAAACTATAAATATTTAACACAAAAGATCACAACACATGAGCATACGATGCCCAAATCCAAAATCTGCCATGAGATTAAATGTTGAAGTTATATGAATCCATGTGTTAGAAGTTAGGATAAGTTTAGGAATGAAATGTATATGACCCATTTTTTATCCATATCCAATTGTTTTTATCTCCATTATGAAGAATTAAAATCACTCAATGACTGAGTTGGCTATCTTAAGATGCATAGATAGTCCCTATATTTTTATTTGCTAATAAAAAAATTAACAATACAAACCAAGATATCTTAGGAAGATAAATATGTGGTATAATTCAAGAAGGTTTTGCATAAACTATGAACATATCTTAGTTGTGATTTTAGTGTGGAATAATTATTATTTTGATTTATTTTCCTCATTAAATGTGTTTTGCATAGATGATATCATATATTTGATGCAATTCTTACCTATCTCATTGTAAGGTGACATGGGTAAACAGAGGTTCTTTAGTTTTGATTAAAACATTTTTAAGGAAATTTAAAGGTGAAACTATGAGTTAATTTTATTACACTATTACTATTTAATTTTACAAAGTTAAATCTATATGTGTGTCTATTAAATGTCATAATTGCTGATAATTTATGATTTTAAGAGCCCTATTTTAAAATTTTTGATCATTTATTATTTTTAGAGACCCCCATTTTAGAATGGTAAAATTGCATTTTTGTTGTGACAATAAGAAGAACCTTTGCTGAATTGAGTATTCATTGATAAATTTGAGTGAATTGTTGAATCTTTAGAATTAAAATTTAGGTCTTGCGTTGTGTATCCACTCTTATGTGGTACTATTGATGATGATTTACAATGATGTATGTGGTTAAATACCATGTTTATTTAATACTTGGTTGTGGTCACCTATTTAGATAATGCTTTTCTAGGCATTCAAATTATATTTTACTTTGAAATTCATTATTTTTGAGGATTTGGGAATTATTAGTTGGTCATATTCTGTACTTTAAAAGTTATTTTAAATAAAATTGATTTTATAATAACATATTAGAATAAAAATTATATATTGAAATAGCATGATGTATTATTGTCTATATTAAAAGACCTTCGACTGGAATTATTGCAGTAAACCACTAATATTGTGTGACACCATGTTGAAAATAAATATCCATATATAAACAAATTTATTGGTAGAGTATTGGTGCCTATTTCATTTTCGTAAGATGTTAAAATTGATTTTTTTTTAATTATATTTTATTTTTATGAATATGCATTCATTATTGTGTTATGATTAGACAAGGGTCCCACCATAATGTATGTTGTTGTGATTATGTTTATGTTGATGTTTTATATGATTCTTGATGAGTTTTTGGGTCATCAACATATTTTTTCAACATACCAAATGTTGTGCTTTGATTCATAATATTCCTTATTAAAATAATGGACATTTGATATATGAGTATTTAATAAATTTCCATGTGAATAGATGAATGTTTAGACTTATTTCCCATTTATGTATGATTGATGTTATTTATTTTATGAACGATTATTCAATTGTGGATGGATGTAATTAATACATGTTCATGTGTCAAAATAAATTCATTGGCATCATTTCTTGAAGTGGGAAAGTATATAAATCCTTACACAAATAAACTTTACTAAAGCTTATCTTTAATTATTAATCATGGTTAGACCCAATGACTAGACTATTCTCTATGTTATTGGGATCATGCTTTGTTTTATGCACCAATTTTAAATATTTCATATTGGATAATATATAAATATAATTAGTTTTGGTTTATAATCATTTGATTATTATAATTTTACTGGTATATCTTCATACCATAGAGATATTATGATGAGTGTGGTGTATGCTTAGGAAATAGTGATTTCTAGATGTGTTCTAATATTATTGTACATTGATGATGATATGAGTTGGTAGGGTTTTTTATTATGCATATATAGTAGTATATATATTTATCAAGTGTATAAGGAACTTTAGTAGTTGAAAATTAAAAATATGGACTATGGCAGTTGGATCTATGATGGTAATTATCTTATATATATTTAGTTTATGTAGCACATTGATCACATGGGTAGTTTACATCCTATGAGTAGGTTTCCAAAATATGAATTAGTACATTATGCTAAGTGTGGATAATAGCCCATAAAATAATGAGAAACATAAATTAAGTTTTTAAATCCAATGATATCATGGCCACTATGGTATAAATGTGACAAAGTAAAAAAGGGTCACATAAATTATAAAGAGAAAATGATCTCCATATAAATGATAATTTTGAATTAGCATTGAGTGAACCACAAACCATGTGGTGGTAGCGAAGGTGTAAAAATGTTTTAACATAATTTAAATATAATAAAAGAGGCCATGATCATAGAATCAATTATGTTCAAAAAATATAAATTCATAAGCAATTGAGTGAATTCCATGATGTAAAAATATATTAGGAGACCATATAATATAAGATTGATCGAGATATTATCAAAATAAAAATGATGGTGAATAATAATTAATTGATATTAAATAAAAAAGGGTGACCAGTTGAATAAATATTTCAATCTTAGTTGGAGAAAATCATGGTAGTTTGACAACCTTTACGTGGACTACATGGAGTAGGTAGGAAATCATCTAAAATAAAAAATCCAATTGATCATACATACTTATAAATAAAAGTAATATGGTAACAAAAAACCAAAAGAAAGTTTCAAGTCATAACTGAATGGGAATCACCATTCCTTAATTCAATGAGACATCACAAAACTAAAACATTTGGTTCCAATGATGAATGATTGTCGGGACTCTACTGAGAAGGAATGAAATGATAAATAGAAAAAATATTGTGAATTAAATGGGGTTTATGAATTGAAAAGACCATCTAATATATTGCTCAAATAGTTTACATGGTGAGATTGTTAAATAATAATTATCCAGTTGACATAAATTGGATAATTTTTTAAACATGGAATGAATAGATATTGATTTTTAGATAAGGAAATGTGAACATTATGAAATTAGAGAATAGAGTGTATGATAAATGATGAAGGAACAACACTTCCTCCTTGTAAATATTAGTCTAGTTTCATGTTTGGAGTCATTAGGGAGTCAATGTAGTCATTTTAGGATAATAGGAATCCATTTTAGATGATAGGTCCTTGGTAAATTTGAAGAAGGGTTATTTTGGAATTTTCCCATCAAAACCCTTAGTTTGAATTTTCAAATATTTTTGAAAAGTTTAAGAGATCTTCATTTCGTTTTAAGAAGTCTCAACATCATAAGTTATGTAGTTATATGATAATAAGGGGTCAATGTGTTTTAAATCCCCACATGACTAACATGATGATTCACTTTGATGAGTAGGATAAGTAGTTTGTTCATTCCCAATGTACAAGAGGGAGTTAGGAAGGAATCTAAGTTAATTAGAGTAGTTTCATGACTTATAAAGACTTGAAAATGAATGTTGCGAGAGACAATGAATAGTATAGGGTTGTATATTTGAGGAATAAATGCATAATAAACCCCAAGAAATAAAATAAAATAATATCTATCATTTTAATATAATAAAATAATCATAACTTATGTATTTTCCTATATAAGTATTTGAAAAGTTGACTATATAGTGATATTCCATGGTGGAAGGTTCAATAGACTTATGTTCTAATGTTTCTCAAGGATTTGGTAAGTTTTTTCATTAGTTTTTATAAAGTTTTTATTACATTATTTTATAAATATTTCATTGATATAGACAAGCAATCCCAAACCTTATTTCTATTGGCATTTTGTTAAGCTTTGACTGTGTCTAGTATATATATATATATATATATATATATATATATATATATATATATATATATATATATATATATATATATATATATATATATATATACTAGTAAAGGTGTCTTGATGGTTGGATGGAGTGAATAAAGAGATTGGTAAGATAATCCTTATGATGGAAATTTTTTTATTGTCTTTAATTTCTTTGTATTTTAAAACAAAAAATACTTAGACCTTATTTCCTATGTACAAGCAATGAACTCACTGCGTAAATAAAGTAAAGGTGTTTTGTGAACAACAAAGTTAGATCTGTAGTCCTTTATTGGAACACCAATTTTGTGTGAAAGGGGGATGAGTATAATTTATGATCCATGAATATCTCTTTTTTAAATAAACTAAGATAGGAATCCCTTAGGTATGCAAATAGAGGTTGGAGTTGGTATACTTTGTTTCCCTATATATGAGTATTGCATGAATCAATGCAAGGAAAATTTACTAATGAAAAATTATAATGCTTATTTGGAATTTAGAATAGTTATTTTATATTATATTGAAGGATTAATGTAAATTTTATCTAACAATTTACTATAAAACACAATGCAGACTTGTAGGATGTGTAGTTAGCACACACAGTCTTTTGTTGACTACAACTATGTATACAATAAGAGTAAGTATGTCATGGAAGTGTGGAACATAAGGTTTATATATGATATAATTGGATTATGAAAGTTATACATAGTTTTTACATTATCTAATTAATGATTTAGAAGCTTTGAAACTTTTTAGAATGCTTGAAAACAAATCATAATCCTTCTTGATCTATAACAGACCCTATAAACCTTATTTTTAGGGGTTTGAATAAAAATGGATATATTAAATGATTGAACTGACCAAAGTTCTTGAAAATTTGTCATTTTATAGGTGATTATAATGGATAATATATTTTGAAGTTTTCTAGATGTATCTGTACGTGTTTGTATATTTAGAAGGCACTGTATTCTAGATAGGGTAATTGTGACCTAAAAGGCCTAGTCTAAGCCTTAAATGTGACTAAAAAGAGGAATTATGAAATGAGTTAGATAAATAAAA
>JARHVA010003433.1:32500-227500 GCA_037957365.1 Torreya grandis
TTACGGACACACTCATTCAACATATGAGTGAGATTTTAAAGATTGATGCTAGAGATATTCCACCCAATATGCATACTAACCTCATTATTGTAACTGTTATGGTGTTATATGCACTAGAATTTTAGATGATGATGGTGGCATTTTTGAGGGCTTAAAGAATTTGAGTTATGAGTTTTTGGCACATTAATTTTGTGTACTGATGTAAGTCATTACACATATGTAGGTATATTTTATATTTGACATGTTTAATTTTAGTTATATCATATCTAAAAGATAAGAATTAATTTATAAATAATTTGATTAATATATATGTAATGTTTTATGTTGCAAGAGGAGACAGTGCTTTCATCTTCATGATCCACTACTGCATTTTTAGTCCAAACAATATCTACATGTGCATGATTAGTTAATTAGCCATATAATACTTCATTTATTTATGTTACTAGGCCAAAGTGTCAGACGTAGATTGAGCATGACCAAGAGATTGCAATAAGTGCATGTTTAAATTATTGGCGTATTATAGTTTAACATTAATTTATGATATTTTTTTCATGTATAGTACAAAAATTGTTTCTATTAATATATTTATTTGAACAAGTTCACCTACAGGAGAACTATGAGCGTAGAATGACCCATGGTCAAACCTTGGAGGAATCCAAGGCATCTGAGGGATCTACATCTATGAATAGGGCATCTCAAGGAGATTATTAATTAATGAAGGAAAAGAGAGGGAGAATATTTTATAATTAGTATGTCATATATTATATAATTGTTTTTATGCCTATATAGAAATTTACACATTTTTTGTATTGTGTGTGTATATGACATTCACCCAATATTTTATTATGTTATTAGATGATGTAATTTTTTATATGACTATATTTTAGTGTATGTGTTATTATCATTGTATGACTATATGGAATTCACCTAACATTCTATTATGTTATTATTTTTTATGCCTTTATGGATTTTATGGATAGACATATATATGTTCACATTTTTTGGTGATCATCTTTCCATGTACAATTTAGCTCACATTATTATTTTAAAACTAATTTGATGGTTATATGACTATATTTAGATATGATTATATTTAATATTTACTTCATGTAATTTATTAAAATTAACTTAAAATCTATCAATATGTGTTGCAATTAAAACTATATGGGATAAAATAGTATAAATTTTGAGATAGAGTCATATATATTACTATGAAGTAGCTCTAATTATTAGGCTACACCATTTAGGTTACACAATTTATCATTATTCTAATGTGGATACCATTGGTATACTGGTTTAATATCATTTATAAATTTATATTGATATTTTGTATCTATTGAATTTATATACATACCACATTTCTATTATATCTACAATTGAAAAAAATAATGGAATACTCATCTCTTGCATACCTTCTTTTTGAATGCCATTATATGTTTTACTTGTGAAAGTTTGATGAATTATTTATGTTTTAACTCCTCTTTCAGGATTTTATCTATTTGGAGATGATTTTCATTCTTTTTTTTATGTTTTTTTCTTTATTCAAAGGTTTTCCTCTTATTAGAGTCAACTTGTATTCACCTATGTTATCAAAATTGAAGTTGTAGTTGGAGAGCTTCTATTATAGTGATATATGGCTAGAAAATGGAATTTCCAACATGTTTAATCTATTGGATAACATATAAACACAATTTATTATCCTTTGATCATGCATGCTTGAGAGATAACACTTATTGGGGCCTCAAAATGCCCTTCTCAATACAAGAAAATACATATTTTTAGCCTAACTTGAGATGTGTGTAAAATATAAACCATAAATAATTTATATGAACTAGAAGAAACTTAGTGTGCATGTTGAAACCATTTAATTTTAATACAAATCACATTGATTTAACCTTCAATACCAATATATGTCACAAATTATAGTAATGGGTCCTAAAATGTATTTTTCTATAGTGAAGAGACAAATTATTGAGACCCAATTCACATATATAACTTTGGGAGATATAGGTGATCCATAACTTAGATCATTTTTATATATGAAAATTACATGTTATCCCAAATCATTAATGTGTATGTCCACCCAAAATCATGTTTTCACAATTGTTCAAGAGAATAGAAACATTGATAACAAATGTTGTCAAAGTTGAAGTGATAATTAGAGAACACCACTTCTAGTGATTCATGGATAGAAACTAACATTTCCAACACATACAAGGTGGAATATAACATCCATTAAAATTTTATGAGACTTAATTCATTCTTGTTAAAGAGACCCACCATCTATTATGGCCTCAAGAACACCCTTCGCAATATAAGAAAAATACAATTTTTTAATCCTAACTTTAGACATGCATAAAACATAAACCATAATTAGTTTGGATGAATTGTAAAAACCCTCACATGAATTTAAAATAATTATAATTTCACATTATGTCATATAATTTTAACCTTCAAATCCACTCCATGGAACAAGTTACAGTAACGAGTCTTAAAAATTAAGTTTTTGTAATGAAGAGATACATTCTTGAGCTCTAACTAGCATTTATTCCTCCATAGCCTCCAAGTGAAAATACATCACTTAGATCACATATAGATAGGATAATTACATATTATACCAAAAAATCAATGTCTAATCTACCCATAAACATTTCTTCTCTATTATTCAGGAGCACAAAAAACACTGGCAATAAATATTGTCAAAGTGATTTAACTTTTTTAGGAATAATAGAGTTTTATTTTTATTTTAGTTATGGGCTTGGATTAATAAATTATTAAAATATTTATTTTTATGATTTAATTATCTTTTCAACCTTTCTAAAAATATCAGTAAATAAGAAGAAATAATAACTTAGCTAGAAATAGGCTAAGATGGATGATACAAGGTCTAGAACTGGTTCTACAACACTAGGATAGTGTCATAAACCTAGATCTAGATTTCATTTAGCATAACCATTGGAGCATAAAAAAAAGGAAACTTTGGGGTCTAGCACTATAGTCCAATAGAATCTTGCCACTATTGTTTAAACTACTCATAAAGACCTAAAACTTTCTAGGTTTTTGCATTGTTCCTATGTGAGTTTTATGTTGAATGTCAATAAAACTCCTTGTAGAGATGATTTAATCTTAAAAACCTAATCCTTAATCATGCTTGAAAAAATAGGATTTGAATCACTTGAAAAATGGGGGTTAGTGTGTTTAAAATGCATTAAACATGTGATAAACACCTCTTATGTGAGTACACTACCTACATAACAATACTCTGAAGAGAGATCAAGCCAGATGTAGTTCTCCCACTTAATTTGATTTGTGAAATAGTGTGATGTAAATGTAATAATTCAAAATTGAGAGTGTTTGAGGTGAATATTTATTGGTGTAAGAGTTTTAATATGTTTTTAGCTATGTTGGGTGACTGTATGAAGAGAATAGGGAAGTTTGGCTTAGTAGTTTGCTTGTATTCTTACTTGATTTATAAGATTTATTAACTCCATTTGTAAATTACCTTTGGATGGGATTTTATAAGGAAATATTGGTCATGGGTTATAAATATTCATGCTAGGCTAACATGATCGAGGATAAGAATAGGATGAAAATGATCATTTGGGTTCAAAGTATAATTGGGCAGGAGTGCCAGAAATGGGACACCCTAGGGTCTAGTGCTATAGTCCATGTATGGCACTCCTATTTTATAGGTTTGAGTCCTAGGAGATAGGATTGGCCTAGGAAATATAGCTTGGTTAAGGTTTAATGATCATCCAAAAGGCTCGATCTAACTAGTAATAAGTGAAAAGATGTCTAGAAGGGTCACAAGAGCATGCAAAAAGGACCTACGAGTTGGGTGTCACAAGCCACACTCAAAATACTAATTTGGAAATTATATATGACTACAGTTGCCACCCATTTATTCTAGTGATGCAAAAAAGAGAAAAACTAAGATAAAATAAAAATAGAAAGTGTACCTAAAATTACCTATAAAGGTGATGCCCATGAAGATGTGTGATGCTAGGTATATGTTGCATATGTGTTGTACCAAGATTAATATCCCGAATGGAGATGAGTGATTAATTCTTTGAGAGTGGCTCAAGAATTCAAAGGCTATCCATTTGGCTCCATTATCATCCATTATGTTAATCTATGTGGTTATGCATGTGTTGAGTGATGTTTGGACTATGTTTCCAATCCCTTAGAATAGATGGTTCAAGAATATAAAGGATAAATACTCCTTTTCTCCATCATTTTCCTCAAAGTACAAAACTATGAATGGATATTGGTATGAATGTGTGTTATATGAGATGTCTCTTGAAGCCCATGAATGTTTTATAATTTGATAATGTGGCATGGATAGCTGAATGTGTACTGAGAACTAGGCCAATCTTGGCCACTTTGAAAGGTGGATATTAGGCTTGTACAAAAGCCACTGCAAAACTGGGAACTAGGATTATATGAAAGCCACTCTAAAATTATTCCAACCATATATATATGGAATAAGGCACATCGCTACTGAGAATACTTAGGTAATGCAATGAACTAGAAATAAAAAAATGCAAATGTGTTGTGCACATTGCCTCTAATCATTGATGTCTTTAATATGGATTCTAATCTAGAAGTTGTACCAAATTCCCTATCTAAAATTGAAAGAGAGATCCATCATGTTACACATGATTCCCCCTATATATATATTCTTTGAGAAAAACTATACTAAAGCTACCCACTTTGAATTGAACTATAGCTGAAAATACTATAATTTAACTTACCTTTCTATCTCTTTTTAGAAAATATATTTTTTCTATAGTTTAGATAGGAGCACAAAAAACAAGACACTTTATTATCTGACATTTTACTCTTATCCTTTACTATTTTTTATCACTATTTTGTGTTCATCACTATCTTTCTAGTCTGTTCTCTATGGTTTGAATTCTAAATGTTGTTCTGAGTGTTATAAAAACTAATGTTTTACCAATAGAGGGATCTGATCTCTATGATAAAACCTTTGTTTGTTTCCCCCTCTTTTGAGGGTAAGAATTAAGACCCTGCAATGAATACCCTCAAATGAAAGAGCCCTAAAACTATGTTATGCTATGAAATATACATGATATAGCAATGATAATCAAAAATATGTTTCAATATATATCATGGTTTTTTTTTGAGATTGTTATATCAATAGGGGTATGCGTAGATAGATGTAAGAATGTAATAACATGTGTATTATACTGAATTAAAACTAGAAATTTTAGTTTTTATTTCTAAAAAAGGTATGGATCATGATGTCCATCATGGAATCTAAGAAACCAAGATAATGGATGATGTGGATCATGGCATTGTAAAAATTTAAGAATCAAACAAGAAAACAAACATGCAAGGAAAGAAGAAAGAAGCATAAAAAAGTAGCCAAGGGACCAATCAAACAAGGGATATGGGCACATTTCACTCAAACCAAAAATCAAGCATACAAGACATGTTCAAATGCCACACACCTACAATTGAAAACAAGAAAGTTTGGTACAAGAGCCACAAGTACATAGAAGCATACAAACAAAGGACATTGTAAAATATCCTAAGACACATAAAAGATACAAAACATGAAATAATAAATTCAATCACATCTATCTACTAAAATCAAGAAAGGAAGGAATGTAAATACTAGAAATACAAACACATCTAACTATTCAAAGAAATAAGTAAGAGTATGTAAGACATGTAGTACAAGACTAGGTAGATGATAAGAAATACACAAGTGTTATATATTAGTGAATGTCGATAGATTAATATATTTAAGTTAGTAAGTAATGCACACCATTATGATAAATAGAGCGTGTGCTCTAAGAATGACATAACCTATATAGTGTATTCATGTAGAAGATGCCCCTGGTGGTAGATATGTCGATGTGTGTCTTGAATGTAGACTTAGGATTCCCCTTCAATGGGTGGAGTGAAGCAATCAAGGATCTGGGTGTCACTAGACACACTTAAATAAGATCAATTAAAGCATGGTAATGTAGATAAATTGACAAACAATATCATAAAACAATAAAATGTATGTCTATCATGGTATAAGAAGTGTAATGCATGGATGATGCATACAATTGAAATATTTTTAGTGTTTTTGATTTATTTTAAGGTTTTTGTATTTTGATATGTTTGAATGTTTTTGGTATTTTGATATGTTATACTATTTTTGTATTTTGAAACGAGCTATGTTCAAGCAATCATAATGAAACTATGTACAAGAAAGTGAAAATAAGCTATGTATAAGTAAGCTGAGAAATTATTTACAAGTAAGCTAAGAAAAAATATGATACTAACCAATGAGTCTTGGAAGAGACTCTCTGTCATGATTTCCTATATCAAAAAAAGGAATCATACATGATTGTGAAACATGAAGGAATGGATGTGAATATGATGTTGAATATTTATATTCATTATCATTATCTTGGAAATCCTAATAACCTATATTATTCCACTCATCAATTATCTTGATTTTGAACCAATGGAATGCTAGTGTTGATTTTGGCTGTATTGGATCTTTTATTTTTATAACTTGTGTCTACGAATGATTTTCCTTAGTATGTTTAATAAATCCCAAACCATGGTGAAAAACATTATCAACTACTATAATAGGAGTAGTGATGCCTTGAGCATGCTTTCCCAACCCTTGACCGTGATAATCAAATTGTTGTAGATATTTTTTACCAAACCCATATTGATTTTAAATTTGAGCCTCATTTTGGAGAGGTAGATTTACATCTTTTTCATGATTTACCTATGCTTTTGGTACTTTTTGTTGCTTTAATTGTTTTTTTTTATCCTTATGTTGTTATGAGTTATGATTTGCTAACCATTTTTTTACTATTTTTGATTTTGACCCTTTGTGAATGTGTTCCTATGTCACTATAGATTTCTTGACTAATTTACCTTTTATAGGGTCCTCATTAACAATGATCTATTATATATATTTTTTCAATGCCAAACATGAATTTGTGTCATGCCCATGCATTCTATGATATGCACAATAATATTTAGATCTTCTTACTGGATGTAGAGGAGGTAGTTTGATCAAATTAGATTTAATAATTTTCCTTATTACCTCACGTGAACTCTTATTTGATCTTTGAATGCTTTTGGAATTACTATTTATAGAATTATTATTTTTTAATTTCTTGTTTTTATATGTAGCATTTCTTGCAACCAATTAACTAGGTAAAGTTGCATATACATAATTGGCACTAAGGTGCCTTTGAGGCTTTTATATTATAATCTAATTTTCTAATCTTGTGATATTTTCATGTAATAGCTAATTTGGCATTTGTAAATCTAGAATTAATATTCTCATGCTAGTGATTTAATCCCTTAGAGTCTCACAAGTACAAACCATAGTTTCTTTCGATTGAACATGTAAGCACATATGTTGAAGAGGGTTTGAAGAAGATATAGGCTAAATTTATACATTAGGAAAAATAGTATAGACTACCTCAGCTTTTAGAGGGGTAATAGCATGGACCTGGTTAGAGGGAAAGTAGCTATCTTCTTGGGGGAGAGGAGGAGAAGGAAATTATTTCATGTGCATAAGATTTGACATTGAACCTTAATATGTGGTTCTTAGCTTATGTAATGGATCCTCCAAGTATTTCAGGTGTTTATTCTTAATTTAATTACACATAATAGAGAGATAACATGTTAAAGAAGTACTGAAATATTATATTAAAGAAAAGTAAACATTACTTTGAAAGAAATGGATCTTAATATTTTGAGCAATAACATTCTTAATGTCATCCCTTACTATAAAAAGTAAGCATGAAAGGGAAATAATGAAGCTTTGCATTAACATATAGTAAAATTCATCATTCATAAACATGATAAGGCCAAGTATGAACTCTTTATTATTTTCAAGAAATGTTTTGAAATGAGTGAGATCCATTCTCTAATTTTATGTAAAATCTAATTTGGATGTAATGTGTACCTCAAAAGCATAAGGACCTAGTATATGCAACTAAGGTTTGAAATAAAATGATTTTTAAAATTACTAAGGTAAATTTTAAAAATTAAATGTGAAATTCTAATTTGAATGTGTAGAAAAAATCAAAAAAATATTGGAAAAATAAGCAAGGAATTTTCCTTAGGGTTTCTAAGATTTTTGTGCACAAACAAAGTAAGTCAGGTTCACCAAATGATTTAAATTTTTTGAAAATAATGGATTTTTATTCCTATTTTAGTTAAGGGTTTAGATTAATAAATTAGTGAATAATATTTCAATAATTACAGTCGTAATTTGTATAATTTACTTGTTTATTTAACCTTTCTAAAAATAACAATAGATAAGGAGAAATAATAACTTATCTTAAAATAGGTTAAAATAGATGATAAAAGGTTTGTAATTGGTTTTGTAGGACTAGGATATTTTCGTAAAACTAGATCTATATTTTATTTGGCAAAAGGATAGGAGCATAAAAAACAAGACACTTTGGGGTTTGGTGCTATAATCCAATCTTCCCACTATTATCCAAACTGCTCACAGAGACCTAAAACTTTCTAGGTTTTTTTGTTTTTCTCATGTGAGATTGCTTCTAAAATTTTGAGTGTTGAATTTTGATGAAACTCCTTGTAGATATTATTTAACCTTCAAACCCTAACCATCCATCATGTTTTATAAACTAAGATTTGAATCACTTGAAAAGGGGGGCTTAATTTGTGTAAAATACACTGAATATGTGATCCATACCCCTTGTGTGGGCATGTTTCTTACATACCAATACTCTAAATAGGGATCAAGCCATATTTAATTCTCCCACCTAATGTGCTTTATGCAAAAGTGCAATGTAGATGTAATAATACCAATTTGAGAGTGCTTGAGGTGGATATAGACTGGCGTGAGAGTTTGAAAATATTTATAGTTGTGTTAGGTGACTATATATAGAGAATAGGGAAGTTTTTCTTGGTATTTTTATTGTATTCTTTCTTTATTTATAATATTTGTCACCTCCCTTTGTAAATGACCTTTGGATGGGGTTTTATAAGGAACTATTGGTCATGGGTTAGATGTATTCATGCTAGGCTGACATGATGAAGGATAAGAATTAGATAAAAATGATCATTTGGGCTTAAAGTGTAATTGGATAGGAGCATTAAAAATGGGACACCTTAGGGTCCAATTTTATAATCCAAGTATGGTGCTCCTATCCTATAGGTTTAGGACTTGGGGAGATCGGATTGGCCTAAGAAATACATCCTAATTGAGGTGGAATGATAACTCAAAAGGCTCAAGCTGACTAGAATTGAGTGAAAAGGTGTAAGAAGGGTCACAAGAGCATGAAAAAATGACCTATGGGTTGGGTGTCACAAGCCACACTCAAAATACCAATTTTGACATTTTATATCACTACACAAAGTTATAACGATAATTACAGAAATCCACTTTCAATGCTTCAAGGATAGAAAATGAGGATAAAACACAAGGTGAAAGATAATTTCCAAGACTAGTTTATTTTCCTCTAATAATGATTGGTCGAGATACTCACTACCCATTTCGACCTCAAGGACACTATTCTTAATTAAAAAAAATGCATTTTTAAAGCCTAACTTTAGAAGTGCATAAAATAGAAGCCATAAGTAATTTGGATAAACTAGAAGAACCCTTAAATTCATGTTATATCTATATAATTTCAATCTATATCATGTCAATGCAACATTCAATACCAATCTTTGGCACAAGTTATAGTAACAGGTCCTAAAATGTAATGTTTTATAATGAAGAGACAAGTCATTTATATTCAACTATAATTTATGCCTCTACGACCTCCAAGTTAAAATAAATAATTTAGAGAACATATATATTGTAAAAACACACATTATAACATGATCTATATGTCCAAGTACACTTGAAAGTGTTCTTTCACTACTATTCAAGAGCATGGAAACATTGATAACAAATATTGTCCAAGTTGAAATGACAGTTGGAGAACTCTACTTTTGGTGCTTCATAGATAGAAAATGGTAATTGAAAAACATCATATGTCATAGATAAAATCTAATATTAGGTTCTTATCCTCCAATCATGACTAGGTGAGAGACCTACCACCCATTCGTACCTCAATAATGTGCTACCCAACATAAGAAAAATGTATTTTTTTATCCTAACTACAAATGTGAATGAAATAGAAACCATAAGTATTTTGAATGAATCATATAAACCATCATGTTCTTGTTTAAACCCAATAATTTCAACCATGATAACATATATGGAACCATCATCTCCGATCCATGACATTAGTTATAGTAACATGTCCTAAAATGTAACTTTTTATAGTGAATGGACAAGTTGTTGAGCTCCAAATGGAATTTATGATTATGGGACCTCTAGGTGAAAATAAATTACTTAAAACACCTATAAATAATAAAATTACACATTATCTCATGAAATTGACATCCAAATCCACATGGAATCATATTTTCACTACTATTTAGAAGCGTAGAAAAACTGACAACAAATGTTGTCAAAGTTGAATGGACAATTTGAGAACTCCATATTCAATGCTTTGTGAATGGAAAATGGCATTTTCAACATGTTAATGGTGGTTTATAATTCCATGTCTAGCTTACTAGCCTCCAATTATGCCTGGTGGAGAGACCCACCACCCATTCTAGCCTTAAGAATGTCCTTCCCAATATAAGAAATATTTAGTTTTAATCATAACTTTAGACGTGCATAAAATGAAAATCTAAGTCATTTTTATGAATAACAAGACCCTCATGTGTGTGTTAAAGAATTATAAATTATAAGTGGAGCATGTCTATGGAAACTTCATGACTAGTATGTGGCATAAGTTATAGTAACATATCCTAAAATGTAACTTTTTCTAGTGAGAGATAATTTCTTGATCTCCAACTAGAATTTATGCCTCCAACAAAATCCAATTGGAAATACATCACTTTGAGCATATATAAATTGGAAAATTTCATGTGATCTTATTACCTCAACATCTAAATCTATTTGGATTCATGTTTTCACAACTATTCAAGTGTGTGAAAAAACTAATAAAAAATGTTGTAAAAGTTGAAGTGGAAGTTGTATAACTCCTATGGTTCTTCACATAAGGAAACTATTGTTTTAACATGTTTGGGGTGGTATATAATGATGAGTTCTAGGTTATTGGTCTCCCATCATGCCTGGTTGATAAACCCACTTCCTGTTATGGCCTTAACAATGCCCTAAAGATGTAATAACTAAGTACTTCTATTAAGATTATCTTAACTTCAAGAATTTGAAATTATTTACTAATAGTGCCAACTGTGCGAAGGTAGAAGCTTATTTGTCACCATTAACATACAAAAAATTGTTAGTAAGTAATTAAAAATAAAAAAATTATATGTACCACCTAAAATATCAAATACCTTTGATAAAATTGATTACATCTATATATAAAATGTCCACATACCTTTAAATTTCAATCTAACCAACTAATAGGATCTGATCTAATCATGATAGTATCAAGAATTTAATCATGGTTGGACTCATAAAATTTCCATAGATTCTTGTATAATGGCCTCCTATGATATTTTACCAATTAACTATTTGTTTCAAGAATTAAATTTGAATAATTTAGTATTTTCTTCTAAATTTAAAAGTCTTCAAACAACCATAGATCAAAATTTTTGATAGGATATCACCTATCCAAGTTTTAGTGACCTATTTATCAAAGAATTTGGACCCCAATTATTTTATTTGCTCTTTTTTAATGGTGGTCAGACATTTTGTTATGCATTGGTTTAAAAATATTTACACCAACTTCAATTAAGTACTTTTATTTTTTACACACATTTTGTCGAGGTGTTACTTAATGGTGGAATTTGTTAAGAGGGTGTTTCAGAATTGTTATGTTCACTACTAGTTTCTTCATTGTTAGTTTTATTTTTTTAGTTTTGGGATGGCATTTTATTTATTTTTAATTTCATCATTATGTGTTTCTATGAAATTTTACTCATTGATAGAGTAAAATCATTATGCATAAATTCACCATCAACAAAATAAAAAACCTTATACTTTGAATGTGGACTTGCAACATAATTTGGACCTGAAGGTAAATATTCATCACCATTATTTAATTCATTATTGTCAATTTAATCATTACATATGACATTTGGATCATTTTAGATAACATTTGCACCTTCTCTTTAGATAAATTCTTGCATTTTTGCCTTTTATTTTCCTCTTGAATCTTGTAATTACTATAGTGTTTATTCTTTAACTTTTTCCTCTTATTTGAATAAGCTCCACGACTAAACAATGAACAATTTTATTAATTTTGATGGTAAGGACATAAATAATAATTTTATTCCTTTTAATGTTAGGGGACCCAAATAAAAATTTGATTCTTCTTCTCTTCACCATGGAAAATGTAGAATGATGCAAAAAAATTCTATGAGATCATTTTTCATGAAATACCCTACAAAAAAATGTTGTAAAAATACTTGTTGTTTATTGAGACAATAATATGCACACTTTATATGTATATATGTATATATATATATATATATGTATATATATATATATATATGTATATATATATATGTATATATATATATATATATGTATATATATATATATATATGTATATATATATATATATATACACACACACACACACATATATATATGTATGTATGTATGTATATATATGTATATATATATATATATATATATATATATGTATATATATATATACACACACACACACACACACACACATATATATATACACATATATATATATACATACACATATACATATATATATATATCTACATATATATATATATACATATATATATATACACATAAATATATATATATATACATACATATATTTATATATGTGTGTGTGTGTGTGTGTGTGTGTGTGTGTGTGTGTGTGTGTGTGTGTGTGTGTGTGTGTGTGTGTGTGTGTGTGTGTGTGTGTATGTATGTCTATGTGATCATATATAATATTGTTATGATATATGATTATATTACTAATGCAAACCTATGTTATATTATTATGTTATATGATTTTGTGATGCAATTTAAACTATGAAATACTATTATGTCAAGAAATGATATATAATTACTTACATATTTTAACTTATGATATAATTATAAGATTGAGTTAACCATGTTGCATCTTATGCAATTGATTGAGCCATAATTTAGGTTCTCAGGGCTCAATTTGTTCCAAATTACATACTTAATTACACCAGTTGACTAATTGGGTTAATTAATTACTAATTTAGGCCTAAATCACATATCTAATTCACCAATAGACTAATTGTATCAATTAATGATTAATTTAGCACCAAATCATGTCTTGTTATTATCTAGTTTTCCTTCCTGATTGAATTGATGGAATTTTTTCATTTTTTTAATGATATTTGGGTCAATTGACCCCCAAAATAATTCCATATGGTAAAAATTAGTTTCAAGGGGTTCAATTTCATCCAACTTGCACCAATCAATGTCACAATGAACTAATTAGGTAAATATGTTGGGAAACATGAGCGAATTTATCCATTTTATTCATATTTTAAACTCCTAGTCAGGTTCAATGGGTTAATATTGTCCCCAATTACCTTTATGTTTGTATTTATAATAAAATATGGTTGATTAAACCATATGTTTCTTCCTATACAATCAATTGACCCATAAATTAGGTTCATATGGCTAAATTTTGCCCAAATCACATCCCTAATATCGATTCATGATAGAATTGAACCTAACTTATCCCAAAATGATGTGTTACTCTTGTATTTAGGTTTATAGGGCCCAAATGGGCCCCAATTTCCATTGTGATTGAATTGATGGACTATTTGATTTATTTTATTTAGATAATGGGGTCAGTTGAGCCCTAAACTACATCAACTATAGGTAAAATTTGGTTCATAGGGTATAATTTCATCTAACTTGCATCACTATTTATAATAATCAACTAATTAGCCCAATATGTTTGGAAATGTGT
Source organism: Torreya grandis (assembly GCA_037957365.1). Classification (NCBI taxonomy): domain Eukaryota; kingdom Viridiplantae; phylum Streptophyta; class Pinopsida; order Cupressales; family Taxaceae; genus Torreya; species Torreya grandis. Next base: position 46,483 of record JARHVA010003433.1, read on the forward strand.
CTAATTTATCCCCAAATCAAATCTTAGACTAGAAATTAGGTTAAATGGGTTCAAATAAGCCCCAAGTACCTTCATGTTTTCATTTATGATAAAATTAGGGTTTAATATTTAGGGTTGTAAAAATTGACTAAGTGGGTCAATATATTAGGAAATATGAGCTAATTTATACTCAAATCACATCCTAGACTTGCATTTAGGTTCAACAAGTTCACATCAGCCTCAATTACGTTCTTGTAAATGTATTTGTGATAAATTTACGGTCTAAGATTTGTATTAAAGTAGGGTTTAGGGGTTAAGGTTAGGATGTTAGCAAACATGATCTAATTTATCCCCTTGATTCACATCCTAGACTTTTAGTTAGGTTTAATATGCTTAAATTAGCTTTACTTATCTTCATATTTGCATTTTTGATAAAATGAAGGTCAACTGAGCCATAAATTAGGTTTAATAGGGACAATTTAGACCAAATCATGTCTCTAATTGCACCAATTGATTAATTTGATCAATTAATGATAGAATTAGAGATAATTTATCAATAAAATTTTACTCTTTTAGTTAGGATGAAAGGGCTCAAATTGGCCTTCAATTCCTTTTTGCTTGAATTAATCAACTATATGGTTCATTACATGATGACATTAGGGTTAATTTCACTCCAAATCACATCATATACAATTTAAAATAGATTCATGTGGTTCAAATTATGAAAAATATGTCATTGATTTCACCATTTGAGTAATTAGATCAATCTATTATGATATCAAATTCAATTTAGTCTAAAATCACATTATATAGGTGAAATTAGGTTTAAGGACCTCATATTCACCCTAATTACCTCCACAACTGAACAAACCAACTATTTGATTCATTATATGATGACATTAAAATTTATTTAGCCCAAAACCACATCCTATACATGTCAAAATTGCATATATCATTGAACCAAATGATTCTTTACTTCATTCTCTGATGAAATTGGAGATGATCAAGACCTGAATCACATTTTATAGTCATGCACTTGATTTAATGGGCTAAAATTATCTCTAATTACCTTAAAATTCAACCATTATACTATTTGGCTTATTTAGTTATGAATTTTGGTTTGATAGGCCCAAATTAAATCCTTTGTAGCCAAAATTACATTCATAAGTATGAATTTTACTCAAATTTTATCAATGATTTCACCAATTGGCTCAATCAAAATTAATTTAGCCTTAAATAACATCCTATAAATGTATTTATGTTCAAGGGGTTAAAATTGGTCATACTTTCCTCCACCATTAAACCAATTGACTTTTTCATTCATTTTGTAATGAAAATGGGCCTAGTTGAACCCTAAATCATGTTATATATAATCAAAATTATGATTGTGTGTACAAACTCACCAAAATTGCATCACTTTATCGATGATGTCCTTTTTTGGGTAGTGTTTATCAAGATATAATCCACTTTAAAATAAAAATCTAATAAATATAAATGTAAATGAAATAAGTATAATCATGAACTAATTAAGTATAAATAAGTGTATATCATGATACATAGATAAGTATAAGCACACATGAGTAAACTTAATTTAGTTTCTGATGTTATGTCAAAATAATGCATACATGTTATAAAGTGTAAATTTTTAATGTGTACGTGTTATAGAACACACACACTATGCTTTGTTTGAGTTAAAAAAACCTAGCCTTTTGTCTCATAAATGACTTGGATTCTTGAGCCAAAGGCCTGAACCTATCAACACATAGTCGAGTTTGAGAGTTTTGATAGAAAACAAAAAAAATCAACTTCCATCATTAAATACACTAAATTACAAGAATAAAATTCATAAAATTATTAACCAATGATGAGCATGCTCTCCTCTTTATAAATATATTATTTTTATAATTTTTGGACTATTTTAATGTTTCAATATATGTTGATTTCTAACTATAGTATTTTAGGCCAATGCAAATTGTGAATATAGATACCTATATACGTTTGTTTAAAAAAAAATTGTTGGAATAAATATGAATAAGATTGGGGGGGGGGGGGGGGGGGTTGAATAAATATCCTTATAAACATTTTACTTTAATTTCAATATATATTCTAATCATTCATCAATCAGCATCATCATATGAGTAATATCAACTAACATAAAAAAGAGAATATACACATAACAAGTATGAACACATCATCAATATGGGAAACCTTCATGGGGAATAAAACATATATAACATATCTTGGAAAAAAAAATATTATAAATGAATGAATCAAATTTAGTTGATCACCCACTCAACTTGGAGCACCAACTTGATAGAGTCTTTAGCAACACCTACTTGCAAGGAAACACCAACTCCCTTAGTGACTCAACACCAGCTCAGCCACATCATGAAAAAGTAACTAATTATATAAGTATAATTTTGCCTTCCATATGTTTCCTTGTTTAAATATTCAATATATTAAAGTCCTCTTCTTCATCTCTTTACACACTTCTATTCCTCTAAAATAGGGCTCTAGCTTTCTTCACTCAACTAGCCCTCTTGATGACTTGATCAAGTCATATGACCTTGATCATCATATTCAAATATTTTTTTAGATATTAATAAAACCCATATTATGGTCTACATGACCTCCTCATTCTCTTCTTTTTGATCTGTTATTCTCTTTCACACACTCTTTTTTAACACATAAATAGCCCTGATTAGTCTTGCTCTTACACAAGTCACTTAATCTTAAACACCTTGGTAGGCCATACACACTTGAACACTTAGATTAAACATATAATAAGTCTTATAAAAAGTTTAAAACATTAAAAAAACATTTCAATATGTTATTCGTAACATATAGGACCAAAACCTCTTTTAGGCCTTAAGGAGACCTAATCCCACTAGGCCTTCATTAGAGCACGTTACACTTTGTCTTTTTTGAAAATATTCAAAACAACACATATATAATTAAAAAATAATATTAAAGTAAAATATACCTTATCCAAATTATATTTATTTCCACAACACCTTTTACCTCCAACCACCATTTGAACCTCTTCTCAGAACACTATTCACAATAGGCCTATACATACATAAAAAATCTATCTTGAACAGCTGAAGCATAAGAATTTTTTTTCCAAAAAAACATGGAAAAAAATAACATATATATAAAATTCATGATCTAATAATCATCATAAAATTAATTATATGATTTAACTCATGGTATACAAGCTCAAACTCTTCTTTGTAAGGAGCCCACTCGAAATTGCCAACCAACCTCAAAACACAGTCATGGAAACATGAAATTATGACACCTAATGAAAAATATTTAGGTATTATAATTCATTTAAATTATACTAAAACATACTCATAGGAACCATAAATAAAAAAATCATAAGCATTAATGGCAACTATTTAGTCTTGCAGACCAATTTGTTGACTTTCTCTCTTAGAATCCTTACTCAGGTAGACAAGCCATTTTGGATTCAATGTTACAACATTTTAAACTAACTTATAATATTATATAAATCATGTATACGTAAATAAATTTAAAAAAAAAAAAAAAAAAACAATATCATTGGAAATAGATACAATAAGTCATGGCATAGAGTCTCAAACTCATCTCTACAACTTGCATACCTAGATCTGCAAGTTGCCCTTAAAGACCAATCATTATGAATTTGAATTCCAAAACCTATGTAGACATATTAAATTAGTTTTTTATGAATTAATAATATCCTTATAGATCTTAGTAACATATATAAACACAAAAAAGCTAAGGTCTAATGTCAAATATTAGACATATAGACCAATCTTTGGAACTCTCTCCTCACAAGTACATCTGAACCAAATAAGTCAATTTCTAAGCAATATTTTTTCATGTAAAATGATCTATAAATATTATATATAATATTAAAATGTATTAAAAGTTTTTATAACATATTAATTTAAATTTATTTATCCCTAATCCATGATATCACATCCCTAATGAACTTTTAACTTCTACTTGGGTTTCTCACTATCTGCACCATTAAGTCTTTTAGTGATAGGTCAACTTATATGGCTGGATTATGAAATATAAAATATACAACCTGATAAAAAAAACCATGAGCATCCAAAATAATTATTAATATTGTTCCTCTATCCATTTATCAACTTTGACTTGGTCAATTCTATCTACTACAACAAATTTTTGAGAAATAAGCCTTTCCTGTAGGGTTCATTCACTCCCCTGAATAACTAATCACACTTGGATGTGCCTGGGAGAGTTGAATACAAACTCCAATAACTTCAATGACCATACCAATCCATTTGATCACTTTAGAATAATATATTTCAAAATTAGGTCTGAGTTAGGGTTCTTTGAGGGTTTAAACCATCTTCTAGTCTTAAAGATCATTCATTAAGATTAGCCCTTCATTCCAAAAAATAACGATGAAAAATTTGAGCTAGGACAATTATCCCTATACCATGAATATATTATGTTCCATGTATAGGTTACACATGTCAATAAGCACTTTAAAGTTCTCCTCAAGCTGAGAACACTTCATTTTATGTACATGAGAGAACTCAAAACACTTTTTCTTGCCTTAACCTTCAAATTTTGACTTGAAAACTCATGAGCATGAGTATAAAAACATGAATCACCTTTTTCAATGCTTACAAACTCACCCATTTCTTGTAAACTGATCTTGATACCTCATTAGTGCATGCTATCTCTCTTTGCTTGCTTATACCTTGACCTACAAGTCACATTAGGCTTTGAAATTGACCTTCAAACCTTTTTCCATGAAATATCCACCTCATTATCATAATCAAGAAACCTCTCTCATGCTCAAACACTAATTTACATTCTTCATAGGCCTTTTTAACAACTCATGACACTTCATTAGGTTAGGTAGGGTCTAAAACTAGTCTAATTATAGACTTGAGCTTAAGGTCTTACTCTTTTAAGTTCATCTTGAGATTCTCATGAGTGCTCTACAACTTCATATACCTACTCAAGTAATTTCATACATACTCTTATTCCTTTTTGTATTCATTTCACCAATGTACCATGTTCAAACCTCCTCATTAGGTCTTTACATGTCATGACTAAGCTTCTCAAGATATTTGTCCTTAAAGACCTTCCTCAAAATACTTATGAAGGATTTTACACCTAACTCTAAATCCCATATAGACACTCTCATTCTTGAATAATGTCAAACATCATCCTACAACCTTATCTCACCATGAAACCAAGCTTATGCCTTTACACAAAGACTCTTCATACCATAACTAAGCTTCATAAGCGACCTTGTCCTCAAAGATACTTGATATAAAACTTATATAACCTTTACAAGCTTGAGAACATCCAACTCACTATGCCACAATGCCTCTTTATGAAAAATACTCAACATCCTATGCTTGTACTTTATTAATACACCACAAGGCTCAAGTACTTGACAACTTACCTTGATTATCCTTCACTAGAGAAATGCTAATATTGACATAAGCCTTCCAATAAAAAAGATAAAACTTAACAACAACCTTAACCATTTATCATGTTTGACAACCTCGTACTAATGCCTCAACTATCCTTCCTTACCTAGACATCAACCTTCACTCATGCATACCTCAAAGATGACATATCATGCATCTTTACTAGATGCATCTAAAAGTTGATGACAACATACTTTGACATTAATGATATTATCAAATTGAAATCAATGAAAACTATGCCAACAAACTCCCCTTTTGTCATTGATGGAAAAACATACTACAATATTATCAATCACTTCTCCCTCAATCTCGTCAGCCTTCCTTCTTGAACTTTCTCCCCCTTTGACATTAATGACAAAGGGTCTTCCACAAATTACCATCTAGAAACACACCTTCTTGGAACATAGGTTATGAAGAATCACAGTAGAAAAATACCCATTACTTCATGCATACTTCCTCCAAAGGAACTCAGATGACAATACCATACATCTTGTCCTTGAAATGACTAATATGACTCAAACTCACTAGGTTTTCTCATTTGTTCTTATCGAACAAAGATATTCTTCAAATGTTCTTAGGTATACAAGACTACTTGCCTTCATTTATGCACCTTGATGACACAAAGATAAATGGTGTCTAACTTATCTTCAAGATTCTACATACCTTTTCAGTACTACATACCTGCTATTGAAGCTCATAGATGATAGAAATCATGATTACCACTCATGATAACCATTCACATAAATTCTTCCCAATCTATCATTATCCATTCACACATAATGAAAAAAATATATTCTAGTCTTATTTGAGCTCCATAAGCAATATCTAATCCATCTACAACATGACAACCCTTCTTGTATTAGTTCACTATTCATTAGGTTTATGAAACATTTAGTTCACTATTTGCCAGACTTCTATCTTGTTTTAATCACCTTCACCTCACAAAACCATGGCATACTGAGCATATAGAATTATGATACATGACCTAAATGTCATCTTCAAATGCTTAGAGTAATCACACTCAATGACCATGAACATAAAACATCTCTATAATCAAAAAATTTCCACCTTATCAATTATGTCTAATTACAATCAAGAATATTATTTCAAGGGAACAATCTAGTCCTCCATGTTGGAGAAAGGATCACTCATGTCATGTCCATATGTAATCTCAAATGTTTTTCTTGTATCAATCTTTCTTATTCATGTTTTTCAAGCCACCATGGCACATACCTCATCATGAAAACTCTTTAACACCCAATCTCTACCAATTGTACTCTGCAAATTGTCTCTATTCACTTTTGATATCCACCTTATGCAAGATGCATCTTCATGATATGTTCTTAGATATTAATTGTTGATTACTAAAAAATAGAAAAGATAATACTTAACAATCTCACTTTGAAGATATCAATCATATCACTTCTCTCATCCTTCTACCATATCATTACTAGACTCAAGCCTCCAATGCACCTAAACACCTTTAACATCTTGACATGTGCCTTCCATAAAACCATCACTTCTGACAAATTTTATCAATGTAACATTCTTATGTGTATTAACATAACTTCCAGTTAGCTAAATAGACCTTACTCTCAACTAAACATAAGTCTCAATAAAACTAATCTCTTCATAAATAATTCAAAGCAGCTAATATCCCCTTTTGTCTTCATAACGTGTTCATTATATGAATCAAAAATACACACATACCATATTCAACATAGATAAATCACAACTAGAGCCAAATAATAAAAACTTACCTCTCAACATGGCATTAAATCATACTTCAATCTTAGACTCAATAATCTTCAACATGTGTTCATACCATATAGCACTTGTCAAAGCTCTAAAAACATCCACCATACTTCCACTTACTGATGAGTGTCTCTATGAATCCTAATGGAGTCACCCCTTCTATAGGGACCTATAATAACACAAATTCAATATATTTCCATATCTATATATTCTCATAAGATTGAATATTCTTCAACATCCTTCTAGACTTGATTGTCAACTTAGGCATGACCTTTGACTTGGCTTCTACATAATCCTTCTGAGCTGGCAAAGATTACTCTTGACATTATTTCAAATCTAACTTATGTTGTACATTAGCAAAAATCCCACCTTGTTTTATGAGTTGATCATGACTCACCTTGTCATCCTTTTTATTCTTAGTTAAATATTCTAGTACCATCATTATTTGATAGACCATTATTAATATCGTGATAAACACTATCATCATCACAATTCATGCTTGTGCTTCTTCGGATTACCTTTAAGTTTTTGGGCCTATCTCAAAGGACCAAGATCTGATACCAATTATTGGAAGCAAGATGACTGGGGGTGAATTAGTGTCCTTAAAAATCCTTTACTTTAATTTCAATATATATTCTAATCACTCATCAAGTAATATCATCATATCATCAATACCCACTAATATAGTAAATAGAATATACACATAGCAAGTATGAATACAACATCTATGTGGTAAATCATCATGGGGAGTAACATAGCTTGGAAAACCAATCTTATAAAATCCAAAAATTAGCTAGTTTAAAAAATTGTAGATGAGGACTCTAAATTCCCTGGTAAATCTTAGTGGGAGAAATAATTTGTGAAAAACAATCTCTCAAATGAAATTGCAAATTACAATCAACTCTCCCAAATCCACCAGAGAAAATTTAACTCAAGAGGAGTTTCAAGGAGATGTTAAGTAGAAATGCAATTTTTTTATTTTATATTTGTGCAAATTATAAATTGCACCTAGATCTCCCAAACCCCCTAGTCAATGTTGGTCAATAGGAGGCCTTACTATAAGGGGTAAATTCCATAGCAAATTGCAATTTTGTAAAATTAAAATTTACAATTGGAGTTATGGATTCCCTAAAAGGGTATTTTAAGGAAAATGGAAACCCCAACTACAATTTATAATTTTTAAAATTGTAAACTATGGTGGAGTTTCGGATTCCCTAAAAGGAACTTTTGAGGGAAATGGGAACTCCAACTAGAATTTGCAAATTATAAATAGTAGTTGGAGTTTTAGATTACCTAAAAGGAATTTTTGAGGGAAATGGAAACTCTAACTATAATTTGTAGTTTTACAAATTTTAAATTGCAACTAGAGTTCCCATTTCCCTAAGGGAATATTCTACGAAAACTACAACTAGAAATTGAAATTATACAATTTGCAAAGAGAACCTCCTAGAGGAACTATAACTGTGAATATCAATCCTACAAATTTTAGTTCTAAAATTTGAAATTATGAAAATTTCAAATTTCAAAAAAAAATTATGAGTTCCTTATTTTCCCAATACAAAGGAATTGAAAATTTTCAAATGAGATCTAGATTTCCCCAAGACAACGAAAATTGTAAATTTACAAAAGTGGCCAATATTTCCCCCAAAAGGATAAAAAGTGAAAAAAAATGCATTTATGCATTAAAAATTGTGGAGGCAACCCTATAAATTAAAATTAAAAAAAAACAAAGGTGCAAAATATAAAATTTGAAAAGGCAAGTTGGAGCCAAAAAACAAAAAGGTAAAATGACTTACATTTTTTGCATTTTTCATTGCCTTGATTTTTCAATCACTCCATGGGAGAAATATTGTAGGTCTATAAATTCAAGTGAGGCCATTCCAAATGATATTTTTCAAATGGCCATGGGTATGGAGTGATTAGATGCCATCATTAAAAACTTAGGGTTATGTTATGGCATGCATATGAGGAAGGGTAGCTGTCAAAAAGGTTCCATATTTATAAGCAAGTGGTCAAGGGCATCTCTAAGCAATTTCACAAGAGGACAAAAGTTTTATTTGGATTCCACCATGAATATTCTCTTTCTATCTCAATTAAAATGGATTTCCAGCCAAGGAGAGAAAATGGTTGTTGTAAATCTTCATCATTGCTTGTAGAGGCAGTTAGAATAACCATTTTTCATGCAAATAGAAGAAGATTACAGGTGTGGAAAAGTATTTTTTCCAACTATGAGTATCTTGGTGAGACTTTGGGGTATTGAATTTAATATTGTACTTTGGCAAAATGGAAGCCCCATCACTGGATTGTAAATGGATGTAAAAAATGTATAAATAAGTGACTTCTCATCTATTCTAGGTTGTTATTGTTGGTCTTTTCTTTTATCTTTAAGTATAGGCTCTTCTAAATTTTAGGATCACTACTATGTAAATTTTGTCTCTCTTGCTAAGGTTATTATAGTTGTATAGCCATTACAAATCTTTGAGATCATGTTTATATGTCTCCCTTATCTAATATAGAGCAATCCCACCATGCTTGTCCCCATGGCAACATTTTGAAACATTGATGTATGTAAGAATTTATTTCAAGATAAAGGAAAATACCTATAATTCTTACTCTTTCTTGTTGATGAAATGCAATAATATGTTTTAAAAGTTATAATGATTGGATATTTAGTTTGTGTTCATTACTAGTTTTCATTTTGAGCATAGATCTAGGTTATAAATCCCTTTCTAAAGTTATCTTTGTAAATATGTTGTTAAATAACTTTTAAGGATACCGTGGGTTTATGAATTTCATAGGGAAAAGTATTTGAGATTCTAATTTCAGTGTAAGTTGTAGGGTTTCAGGAATCATTTAGGTGTTTGCATTGTATTAGCACCAATGGATGCAAATCACTCCTAGTAGTTCCCATTAGGTTGTAAGTCATTTTTTCTACATTTTTGAAATACGTGATGTCATGTATGTTGCAAGAAACCATGCTATTTAAAAACCACTAATACACCACCACTATTTTACAACTATCTAACCTATCCTACCCTATTCTAACCTAAAAATAATACACCCTTTGCATATGTTAAGTGTTATTTTACTTGTAGATGCATAAAATCTTTCCTTTATAACATGTTTTTGCATTCTATGCTTTGAATACCAACATTTTAGTGTTGTATTCAACCCTTTGTTGTTGAAAAATTCTTTAGAATGAAGATTGTAAGTACATACATATTTGTCTTCAATAGCTAATTTACAAAATTAAAAATTGCAATTAGAGTTATCATTTCCCTCAAAAGTTCCTTTTAGGTAATCCAGAACTCATACTACAATTTACAAATTTTTACAATTAGAAATTAAAGTTAGGGTTCCCATTTCCATCAAAAGTTCATTTTAGAGAATCTAGAACTCCAACTACAAATTTTAATTTTTCAAAATTATAATTATCTAAGGAAGTTGACCTTGCACTAAGGCCTCCTATTGACTGGCATTGACTAGGGGGTTTGAGAGATCCATTTGCAATTTTGAATTTTCAAAAATGCAAAATTATAAAATTACATTTCTCCTCAACATCTCCTTGAAGCTCCTCTTGATTTGACTTTTCTCCTTTAACTTTGATTGGTGGATATAGGAGAGTTGAACAAAATTTGCAATAAAATTTTGAAATATTAATTTTTTTAATTATTTCTCCCTCTAAGATTTCCTAGGGACTTTGGGGGCCTCATCCAGAATTTTTGAAACTTGCCAATTTTTGGATTTTCACCCAACTCCATTCATGCACCTTGTTGAAGGAGAGTACCCTATAGAGGACTCTTTCAAAATCTAAGTTCTTCTCTATTTGTTGCCTTGACACAAAAATAATTACTTTATGCAAAATGATACCACATTCTCAAATTATCCTTCAACCATTAAGACTAGGCTAAGTAAATATGTGAATTACCACTTCTAAAACCAAACTTTGAATGGCCACAACCTTATAACAAAGTATAAAGCACTCAACACTCAAGCTTTCAGATAAAATTTTCATGATTGTCCTAGATCTATCTTTCTTAGGTAATCCAAGAGAAGAATAATGTAAATAAAATTGAATATCAATTACGTGTGAAATTAAAATAGTTGAATTGTTTAACATAACCTCTAATAGTTCTACCAAAGCATGGGAAATTGCAAGGCTCAATGAGATAGTACCACTATTTTCATTTAATGGATTTTATTCCTTCCTAGATTATATAACTATCACCAAAATAGATGTTGCCTTTGGAAATAACCCTACAACCAAAACTACCACTCTTAGATTTATCTCAACTATCATACCAATGTCCTGTGAATGACAGAAGAAACTCGTTAGATATCATCACCAATTTATATCTCAAAGGTGATAATTCTTTCATATTTATATATTACACCCTTTTTAGTGCAAGAACAAGAGATGTCATAGCTTTAGGTTTAATCAAAAAATAATAATAACCCATATTAATGTAAAAGAAGTGAGAGAAGTATGGCTTCAATAGCTATGAAAAGGTTTATAAAAATATCCATAGTAGACTCATTTCTTGATTATTTTTCTCATTTTTCCATCCCACAAAAGCATGAAAAAGTTAATTATAAATGCAAGCTATGGGTGAAGCATAATGAACACCATATCTTGATTTTCCCTCACTATGGTGAGTTTTAAATATAAGCCTCTAGTATTAGATCAGTCCTACTTTGTAGTATTTATGTCTTTGAATATGATAAATTCAACCACAACACCCTTCCTCACCAATACTTGCAATAGAACTAAGGCCAAATTGATCTTCGACAAAACTCTACAAGGTCTCTTGGTGTAATAAGATTTATGAGAAGGCTATGTCTCTTGTTCAAGATCTTTGGCTTGCCATAACTATTTTAGGCATGAAAATTATTAACATTTGAAAACAAAACTAAAACTATAATTTCCCTCCTTGCACCTATGTCGTAGTTGGACTGTCATTTGGTGTGGGATTCAATGTTTTAAACCTTTTAAAACTCTCTTTCAAGTCTACAAGCCCTTTTACCTTTTGGCATAATTTGAAAACTCCATGATAATTTGAAATATTGGAAAATTGTAAATTACATTTCATTATCCCATCTCCACCGCCTTCATATTTTGAGATCTAGAATGACAACAATAATTTACAAATTATCAATTTGAAAATTATATTCTCTCTTCCCTTTTCTGCCACCTAACATTTTTATTTGTGTGTTGCATAGTCAAAATGTAGTAAAAAAAAGGTTTCCACTAAGTTATTTATTCTTTACGATCCAAAAAGTCATGATCAATTAACAATTTAAGAAATTACATTTGGCGTGGTTATTTTTTTATAGACCTTCTACCATGGAATTTTATGTATTATATTGCAATTGTATTTTAGACCATAGACCTCCGACGGGCTTCACCCACCTTACTTGAAATTTTTGAAATTGTGTTTGGCCATTCTATCCTCTAGTGGAACTCTTAGTACCATTTTAAAATTTTCAACTAAAGCCAACAGTTTCATCACTGCCAACTACCACATGAGCATATGCCTTTTTAATGTCTAATCTTATTCTTAGTTCCTCCATCCATGTGGCAAGTTTCATTTGCATGGATATTGAGTGTCTCAAAAACCTATGGCATTGTCATGTAACTCTATATAGGATGCTACATTTTAAACTACTGCCTCTATGTGGGCACTTGTTGGGATTGGTTTTGATCATTTAACTTCTACAGTTTATGTTTTCTCCTTAGCAAACTTTGTAAATTCTTGGTACAAATTTAAGCACCAATAGGCTGCACCATTTGTCATTATTCTAATGTGTATGCCATTGGTACACTAGTTTAATATCATCTATGACTTGATATTGACATTTTGTATCCATTGAATTTATACACATATTTCATTTATATTATAAGTACAATTAAAAATAATAATAATGGAATACTCATCTCTTACATACCTTCTTTGAATGCCCTTATACATTTTACTTGTGAAATTTTAATGATTTGGTTATGATTTAACTCCTCATTTAGTATTTTTTTGCTTTGGAGATGATTTTCATTCTTTTTTATGTTTCTTTCTTTATTTAAAGGTTTCCCTCTTCTTACAGTCAACTTGTATTCATCCATATTGTCAAAGTTGAAGTGGTATTTTGAGAACTTAGCTTATGGTGATTCATGGATATAAAATGGCATTGACAACACATTTAGCTTGGTGGATAACATCTAGGAATAGGTTCTTTGCCTCTGATGATGCATAGTCGAGATACTTACCACCCATTAAGGCCTCAAGAATGCTCTTTTCAATACAAGAAAAACACATGTTTTAAGCCTAACTTGAGAATGTGTAAAATATAAACTATAAATCATTTAGATCAACTTGAAGAACCTTAGTGTGCATGTTGAAACCCTATAATTTTTTTAAAGATAACATTGATGGAACCTTCAAGGCCAATATATGGTACAAGTTGTAATAAAGGGTCCTAAAATGTAATTTTTTCTAGTGAAGAGATAAATTATTGATACCTAACTAGAATTTATACCTTTGGGACCTATAAGAGAAAATCCATAACTAAGAGAACTTTTATATAATAAAATTACATGTTATCCCAAAATCATGTCTTCATTATTGTTCAAGAGCGCAAAAACATTGATAACAAATATTGTCAAAGATAAAGTGACAATTAGAGAACACCACTTTCAGTGATTCATGGATGGAAACTAGATTCTAAAAAACATATGCATTAAAATATAACATCCATTACTAGGTTCTTATTCTTCTATCATGCCTAGTCAAGAGACCCACCATCTATTTTGGCCTCAAGAACACCCTTCTCAATATAAGAAAAATGTAGTTTTTTAATCCTAACTTTAGACGTGCATAAACCATAAACCATAACTAGTTTGGATGAACTATAAAAATTATCATGTGAATTTAAAATCCTTGTAATTTCACATTATATCACATCAATTTAAAATTCAATTCCAATCCATGGCATAAGTTACAGTAATGGGTCTTATAGTGTAACATTTTGTAACAAAGAGACAAGTTCTTGAGATTTAACTAGAATTTATGCCTCTGTAATCTCCAAGTGAAAATACATCACTTTGAGCACACACAAGCGTGCGCACGCGCGCGCGCTCTCACACACACACATATTGTATAATTACATGTTATCCCACAACATCAACATCCAAATCCACCCATAAGAATTTTTTCACTACTATTCAGGAGCACATAAACATTGATAATAAATGTTGTCAAAGTTGAAGTGACAATTAAAAAAATCCACTTTTGGTGCTTCATGGGTAGAAATTGGGGATGAAACCACATTTTAAAAGGTAGAAGAAAATTTTAAATACTATTTTATTTGCCTCAAATAATGCATGTTTGATATACTCACTACCTATTTCAACCTCAAGAACAACCTTTCCAATACAAAAAAAAATATAGTTTTTAAGCCTAACTTCATATGTGTATAAAACATAAGCCATTAATCATTTATATGAACCAAAATAACCCTAAAATGAACTTTTAAGCCAAATAATTTAAACATATATCATGTTAATGGACCATTCAATACCAATCTATGGCACAAGTTACTGTAAAAGGTCCTCAAATGTAATGTTTTATAGTGAAAAGATAAGTTCTTTATCTCCAACTAACATTTATGCCTCCACAACCTCAAGGTGAAAATACATCACATAGATAAAATATATATTGTAAAATCACACATTATACCATTATATATATGGCCAAATCCACTTGAACGTGTGTTTTCACTACAGTTTAAGAACACGAAAACATTGATAATAAATGTTGTCAAAGTTTAGATGATAGTTGAAGAACATTGCTTGCAGTGCATCATGACTAGAAAATGGTGATTCCAAAACATCATATGTGGTAGATAAAATATAATTTCATTTTTTTATCATCCAATCATTCCTAGGTGAGAGACCTACCACCCATTTGTACCTCAATAATGTGCTTCCCAACACAAGAAAAATGGAGATTTTAAGCTAACTTCAAACATGAATAAAGTAGAAACCATAAGTCTTTTGTATGAACCTTAAAAACCATCATGTGCATGTTTAATACTATTAATTTCACCCATGATAACATATATTTAAACTTCAAGACCAATCCATGACACAAGTTGTAGTAACATGTCTTAAAATGTAACTTTTTGTAGTGAACAAATAAGTTGTTGAGTTCCAAATGGCATTTATGCCTATGGGACCTATAGGTGAAAATAAATTACTTAAATAACATATAAATAATAAAATTACACATTCTCTTATGAAATTAACATCCAAATCTACCTGGAATCATCATTTCATAATTGTTTAGAAGGACAGAAACACTAACAATAAGTGTTGTCAATGTTGGATGGACAATTAGAGAACTCCATTTTTGGTGCTTTGTGGATGGAAAATGGAACTAAAACAATGTCAAGAGTGGTTTATAATGTATTTATTATCCTATAATCATTCTTGGTAGACAGACCCACCACCCATTCTCACCTCAAGAATGCACTTCCCAATATCAGAAAAATTTAGTTTTGAGCTTAACTTTAGACATGCATAAAATGAAAACCATAAGTCATTTTGATGAACCATACAAACATTTTTTGCATGTCAAATACTTATAATTTCATGATTTATCAAGTCTATGTAAATTTTATGACCAATATGTGTCACAATTTATAGTAACATGTCTTAAAATGTAACTTTTTGTAGTGAAAAACAAGTTCTTGAGCCCCAACTAGAATTTATGCCTCTAGCATTTCTAGTTGAAAATCCATTCATTTAAGAACATATAAATAATAAAATTTCATGTGACACCATTACCTTAACATATAAATATATTTGGATGCATGTTTTCATGATTGTTTAGGAGTGGCAAAAATCTAACAAATGTTGTCAAAGTTGAAGTGACAATTATAGAACTCCTTCTATGGTGCTTTGTGGAAGGAAACCGTTGCTTCCAACATGTTTGGGGTGGTAGATAAAATCGAGGTCTAGCTTATTATTTTCCCATCATGTTTGGTTGATAAATGTACTTCCCATTCTAGCCTCAATAATGCCCTAAATCTGTAATAACTAAGTACTTTTATTAATATTATTTTTGCTTCAAGAGTATGAAATTATTTACTAACAGTGCCATCCCTATGAAGGTGAAAACTTATTTGGACCCACTAACATAAAAAAGAATTGTTAGTAAGTAATTAATAATCATATTTATATGTACTACCTAAAATATCAAAGACATTTAATAAAATTGATTACATCTACGTTTGAAAAGTCAACATACCTTCAAATTTCCATCCAATCAACTAGTAGGATATGATATAATCATGATAGTATCAAGAATAGATTCATGGTTTGACTCACAAATTTTCAATACATTCGTGTTTAATGGCATCCCATGATATTTAAGAAATTGAATATTTATTGCAAGAACTAAATTTGAATAATGTAATATTTTTTTATGCATTTGAAATTCATCAAACAACCGTACACCTAAAATTTTGATAGGATATCATCGAATCCAAGTTTTAGTGACTACCACATATCCCATGGGATAGTCAATGTTTTATGCATCTACTACTATGGAATTCATTTTTTAATTTTCTTCTACACACCAACATAAGTAGTAATTTTTTCCCTCTTCATTGTCCTCTTTTGAAATAATTCTAAGAACATGCTTTGTATCACAACAAAGAACTTCTAATGACACTATCAAGATAGATAATGAGAATAAATAGTACATAAATATTAATCTTCTACCTAGTTGCACTAGATCAAATATAAGGTCAAATTCATGTGACGACGTCATATCTATAAGTTATAATAATGATGAAACCTGATATGTGTTGACTAGAATTAGAGATTTCTAACTCCAGTCATCCACCCACTCTTGTGACTCACTCATTCCAAAGAAAATTCATGCATGTAGAACAAAAACATAACAAGTTTTTAGTATGAATAGTCCATAAAATTGCATTTGAGCTACAAAATGAGTGGAGCTCACTTGATCTCAATATAGTCATACAATACTCATAATTTACCAAGTGTTGTTCTTCCATCAACCAAAAATGCTTATAAATAGTAGGATTTTATTGAGCACCATAGAAAATGTTATCATTACACCATTCAAAAATGGTTTTTTCATCACTTAAAATAGCCCCATATTAAAATTTTAACTCCTCTCTTGAAATGGCTCATTTTACACATGCTCTAGAACCAGTCCTAAAAAATCTAAAAATTAGCCAGTTTTAAAAATTGTAGATGAGGCCCCCAAATTCCCTGGTAAATCTTAGTGGGAGAAATAATTTGTAAAAAAACAATCTCTCAAAATGAAATTGCAAATTAAAGTCAACTCTCCCAAATCCACTAGAGAAAAGTTAACTCAAGAGGAGCTTCAAGTAGATGTTAAGGAGAAATGTAATTTTTAATTTTGTATTTGTGCAAACTATTAATTGTACCTAGATCTCCCAAACCCACTAGTCAATGTTGGTCAATAGAGGTCTTATTATAAGGGGGAACTTCTAAAGTAAATTGAAATTTTGTAATTTTATAAAATTATAATTTATAATTGGAGGTTTGGATTCCCTAAAAGGAAATTTTAAGGAAAATGGAAACCCTAACTACAATTTTTAATTTTTAAAAATTGTGAATTATAGTGGAATTTTGAATTCCCTAAAAGGAAATTTTGAGGGAAATGGGAACTCTAACTATAATTTACACATTATAAATTATAGTTGGAGTTTCAGTCAAATTACCTAAAAGGAAATTTTGAGGGAAATGGGAAATCCAACTATAATTTGCAGTTTTACAAATTTTAAATTAAAACTAGAGTTCCCATTTCCCTAAGGGAATGTTCTATGGGAATTACAACTAGAAATTGAAATTTTACAATTTACAAAGAGAACCTCCTAGAGTAATTGTAACTATGAATTGCAATCCTAAAAATTGTGGTTCTACAATTTGCAATTATGAAAATTTCAAATTTCAAAAATTTGTTGAGCTCCGTATTTCCCCAATACAAAGGAATTACAAAATTTCAAATGAGATCTGGATTTCCCCAAAACAAGGAAAATTGCAAATTTGCAAAAGTGGCCAAAATTTCCACCAAAAGGATAAAAAGTGAAAAATAATGAATTTATGAATTAAAAAATGTGGATGTAACCGTAGAAAGTAAAATTTAAAAAAAACAAAGGTAAAAAGTGTAAAATTTGAAAAGGCAAGTTGGAGCCAAAAAATAAAAAGGTTAAATGACTTACATTTTTTGCAATTTTCATTACCTTGTTTTTTCAATCACTCCATGGGAAAAATATTGTTGGTCTACAAATTCAAGATGATCCATTGTAAATGATTTTTTTCAAATGGTCATGGGTATGGAGTGATCAAATTCCATCATTGCAAAATCAGGGTTATGCTATGGTGTGCATATGAGGAAGGGTAGATATCAGAAAGGTTCCATATTTATAAACAAGCGGTCAAGGGCATCTCTAGGGAATTGCACAAGAGGACAAAAGGTTTGTTTGGATTCCACAATTAATATTCTCTTTCCTTCTAAATTAAAATGGATTTCCAACCAAGGAGAGAATATTAATTATGGAATCCAAACAAACCTGTTGTCCTCTTGTGCAATTCCCTAGAGATGCCCTTGACCACTTGCTTATAGATATGGAACCTTTCTGACAGCTAACCTCTTCTAAATTAAAATGGATTTCCAACCAAGGAGATAAAATGGTTGTTGCAAATCTTCATCATTGCTTGTAGAGGTAGTTAGATCAATCATTTTTCATGCAAATAGAAGAAGATTCCAAGTGTGGAAAAGGATTTTTTCTAGATACGAGTATTTTGGTGAGACTTTGGGGTGTTGACTGTAATATTGTCATTTTAAAAAATAGAACCCCCATTATTAGATTGTAAATGGGTGTAAAAAATGTAAAAATATGTGGCTTCTCCTCTATTCTAGGTTGTTATTGTTGGTATTTTCTTTTATCTCTAATTATACACTCTTCTAAATTTTAGGATCACTACTATGTACATTTTGTCTCTCTTGCTAAGGTTATTGTAGTTGTATAGCCATTAACAAGCTTTGAGATCATGTTTATATGTCCCCCCTATCTAATATGAAACAAATCCACCATGCTTGTCCCCATGGCAACATTTTGAAACATTGATGTATGTAAGGATTTATTTCAAGATAATGGAAAATACTTGTGATTCTTACTCTTTCTTATTGATGAAATGCAATAATGTGTTTTACAAGTTATAATGATTGGATATTTAGGTTTGTGTTCATTCCTGGTTGTCATTTTGAGCATAGATCTAGGTTATAAATCCCTTTCTATAGTTATATTTGGAATATGTTGTTGAATAAATTTTAAGGACACCCTGGGTTTATGAATTTAATAAGGAAAAGTGTTTGAGATTCTAATTGCAGTGTATGTTGTAGGGTTTCAAGAATCATTTGTGTGTTTGCATTGTATTAACACCAATGGATGCAAATCACTCCTAGTAGTTCCCATTAGGTTTTAAGTCATTTTTTCTGTATTTTTGAAATAAGTGATGTCATGTATGTTACAAAAACCATGCTATTTAAAAACCACTATCACACCACCACTCTTTTACAATTATCTAACCTATCCTACCCTATTCTAACCTACAAATAATACACCCTTTGCATATGTTAAGTGTTTTTTTCCTTGCACATGCATAAAATCTTGCATATATAACATGTTTTTGCATTTTATGCTTTAAATACCAACATTTCAGTCTTCTATTCAACCCTTTGTTGTTGAAAAATTCTTTATAATGAAGATTGCAAGTACATACATATTTGTCTTCAATAACTAATTTAAGAAATTACAAATTGTAATTAGAGTTCCCATTTCCCTCAAAAGCTCCTTTTAGGTAATCCATAACTCCTACTACAATTTTCAATTTTTCAAAATTATAAATTAAAGTTAGGGTTCCGATTTCCATCAAAAGTTCATTTTAGGGAATTTGGAACTCCAACTACAAATTGTAATTTTGTGAAATTGTAATTATCTATGGAATTTCCCCTTGCACTAAGGCTTCCTTTTGACTAGCATTGACTAGGGGGTATAGGAGATCCATTTGTAATTTTGAATTTGCACAAATGTAAAATTATAAAATTGCATTTATCCTCAACATCTCCTTAAAGCTCCTCTTGATTTGACTTTTCTCTCTTAACTTTGATTGGTGGATTTGGGAGAGTTGACAAAAATTTACAATTGCATTTTGAAATAATATTATTTACAAATTATTTCTCCCACTAATATTTCCTAGGGACTTTGGGGGCCTCATCTAGAATTTTTGAAACATGCCAATTTTTGGATTTTCACCCAACTCCATTCCTGCACCTTTGTGAAGTAGAGTACCCTATAGAGGAATATTTCAAAATCTAAGCTCTTCTCTCTTTGATGCCTTAACACAAAAATAATTACTTTATGCACAATGATATACCACATTCTCAAATAATCCTTCAACCATTAAGACTAGGCTATGTAAATATGTGAATTACTAACACTTCTAAAACTAAACTCTGAATGGCTACAACCTTACAACAAAGTCTAAATCACTCCACACTCAAGCTTTGAGACAAAATTTTCATGATTTTCATAGATCTATCTTTCCTAGGTAATCCAGGAGAAGAATAATGTAAATTTTTTTGAATAATGTAAAAAAATATTGAATACAAAATTAAAAAATTATATTTGTCCTTAACATCTCCTTGAAGCTCCTCTTGAGTTAACTTTTCTCTGGTGGATTTGGGAGAGTTGACTATAATTTGCAATTTAATTTTGAGAGATTATTTTTTAAAAATTATTTCTCCTACTAAGATTTACTGGGGAATTTGGGGACCTCATCTACAATTTTTGAAATTATCTAATTTTTGGATTTTATAGGACTAGTTTTAGAGCATGTATAATTAAAATCAGGTTCATGGGGTTTAATTTCATCCAATTTGAATCACTATTTAGTAAAATTGACTAATTAACCCAATATGTTTTGAAATATGAGTTGATTTAATCTCAGATCACATCTTACACTAGCAATTAGATTAAATGGGTTCAAATTGGCCCCAAGTACCTTCATGTTTGCATTTGTGATAAAATTAGGATTTAAATCTTAGGGTTGTAAAAATTGACTAATTGGATCAATATGTTAATAAATATGAGATAATTTAGACTCAAATCACATCCTAGGCTTGCAATTAGGTTCAACATGGTCACATTAGCCCTAATTACCTTCATGTAAATACATTTATGATAAATTTAGGGTTTATGGTTTATATTAAATTAGGGATTAGGGTTTAAGGTCAACATGTTAGGAAACATGAGCTAATTTTCCCCCTTTAATCACATCTTAGACTTATAATTACATTCAAAAGGTTCAAATTGGTCTCAATTAACTTCATATTTGAATTTTTGATAAAATGAGGGTTAATTGAGTGATAAATTAGGTTCACCAAGCTTAATTTATCCCAACACACATCTATAATTGCACCAATTAAATAATTAGATCAATTCATGATAGAAATAAAAATCACATTGTACTCTTGTAGTTAGGATGACAGGCCTCAAATTGGCCTCAAATTCCTTTTTGACTGAATTAATCAGCTATTTGGTTCATTACATGATGACATTAGGATCAATTTCACTCCAAATCACATCATATCCAATTGAAAATAAGTTCATGTGTCTCAAATTCTTAAAAATTATGTCATTGATTGCATCATTTGATTAATTGGATCAATCTATTATGAAATTCAATCTCATTTAGCCTAAAATCATATTGTATAGTCATAATTAGGTATAAGGACCTCATATTCACCCTAATTACCTCCACAATTGAGCAAATCAACTATTTCATTCATTATATAATGACATTTGAGTTTATTGAGCCCAAAACCACATCCTATACATGTGAAACTTGCATATATCACTGAACCAAATGATTATTTACTTCATTCTCTAATGAAATTGGAGACATCCAATTGCTTTCAAATTCAACCATTGGAATATTTGTCTTATTTAGTTATGACTTTGGGGTCTAAAGACCCAAACTAAATCCATTATAGTGAAAATTACATTCACGCTCAATTGATTTTTGCTCAAATTATATCAATGATTACACAAATTAGCTCAATCTAAACTAATTTAGCCTTAAATAACATCCTATAAATGCATTTATGTTTAAGGGGATCAAATTGATCATAATTTCCTTCAGCATTAAAAAAATCAACTTTTTCATTCATTTTATAATGAAACTAGGCCTGGTTGAACCATAAATCCTAGTATATATAGTTAAAATTATGATTGTGTGTGCAAACTCACCAAAATTACATCACTTTATCAATAATATCCTTTTTGTGGTAGTGTACATCATGATAGAATCCACTTTAAAATAGAAATATAAAAAATATAAATATGAATTAAATAAGTATAAATGTGAACTAATTAAGTATAAACAAGTGTATATTATGATACATGTATAAGTATAAACACGTATGAGTAGACTTGATTTGTTTTTTGATGTTATGTCAACATAATTCATACATCTTGTAAAGTGTACATGTTTAAAGCATACCAGTTATATAATGTACATAATATTCTTTGTTTGAGTTCAACAACTAAGCCCTTTGGTTCAAAAATAACTTGGATTCTCGAGCCAAAAGCTTGGACCTATCAACACACAATCAAATTCAAGATTTTTGACAGAAAACAACAAATTTCAACTTCCATCACTAAATACATTATGAATTATAAAAATAAAATTCATAAAATTATTACCATAATGTTGAGCACCCTCTCTTCTTTCCAAATATGATTTGTATAGTTTTTGGACTATTTTAATTTTTTAATCTATGTTGATTTATAACTATATTTTTTTAGGCCACTACATGTCGTAATTATAGATGCCTATATATTTTTGTGTAACTTTTGTTTTATTGATCCAAATGCAAAAACAATATATGGTTACACATTAGGCCTAATTATACACACATTAATAAACAAAAAAAACTTGTTTTCATTTTTTTTAAGGTAGATAGGGGGTACAAGGCCACACATCCATTTTTTGTCACTTTTTAGGATCTATTTACTTGTAAAATTAATTAAAAATATTATTCACTAAAAAATCATAAAAAAAAAAAAAAGTTTACATACTAAATGATCATATATAAAGTTTCATCAAATGGTTCTAAATAATTTTAAATGATGCTCAAAAAATGAGGGTTTGTGTGGCTGGTTATCTACTTTGTTTCCCTAAGAAATGGGGTTCATATTCAAATTTTAAATATTTAACCTAGTTATACTTAACCATTTAAAAAAAATTCACGCTCAGATCATAGTAATTGGTCGGATCTACAACAAATGTTTATATTTAATTGATAAATGCATATCAATTATAAAATGATTGACGTCAAAAATAATGCATTAAATTCTTCTTTAAAATAACTTCATAATGCTTTAAATTATTTTACTTTATATTGATCCACTACCACATATTATGTTCTCATGATTTTGAGCTGGGCAGAAGCCAATATCTATTATGAATAGTTTGGGGTTATGCATTAATACAAATCACATGTATTTATTTTAAAGTAACATAGCTTTAAAAATATTAATGTTATGTGTGTTTGGGGAGTCTATCCTTTCACGTAATTTATTTAGAAAGATGAGAGCTATAAATTTATAACATGTTTTTTAAGGAACGTGACTATTCATGGACAATCTGTCATCCAATTTTATCACTAGAGGTTCCAACATTGTTGAAACTTGTCACTTTTAAACAAATGATTTTTAATTCTAGTTTTATTTTCAATTATCAAATATATAACTAAAATTTTATAACATTGTTATTATAAAACTAAAAATATTGTATCTCTATACTCATATGTATACAAAACATATATTTATAGATTATTCTTTGGTACTTGAAATTCAAATCCAAGTAGAAATCAAATTTTAAACTATAGAGAGTTTGAAGTTAATCATTATAAACATTATTACAAGATTACTAAGAGTCATATGATCTTAATTGCAAGTAGCGTGTTTGTATAAGTTAGTTTTGTCATCAACCCAATGACCTTTTATGAAAGAGGCTAGTGATCACAAGTACTATGGAGAATGATGATAATCGATTGTTAACAAAAAATTTAAAAATAAAAAATAGAAAAAAAATGCATACCCATACTCTTCCTAGGTGTTCACCCTGAGTAAGGCATCTAGGTCGATTATCCTATGTGTTGTTTACCAGTTCATGTCTATTTATCCCTCTAATAACTAGATTCCACATCTATTATTTTCTCTTTCATGATTCCCTCCTTCCAATTTGAGGGAAGTTTATCCTAAAACCACCTCATAATAATAGAAGAGTAATTAACAAAAATAAGATATCAAATCAACTTGGTAAAATATTAACATACTTAAATTAAGTCAAATTCCCATAAAAACATATAATTTTAACATTACATCAAATTAATTAAATCACATACCAAACTAACAAATGTTAGGCCATTACTAAATAGTTTAACATAATAATGATATAAAAACACAATCATATATATATATATATATATATATATATATATATATATATATATTTAAATACAAATGGTATATAATTTCAACATTACATTAAATGAAGTGAATCACACATCAAACTAACAAATATTAGTCCATCACTACTCTTAGCACAATAATAATATAAAACACATAGTCAAATTTACATAGTTAAATGCATATGGTTGACCAAACCCCACAACCTCCCCATGTCTCTCTTATTGTCCTACCATATACATCACAATAATTATAGAGTCACTTGTTTATTATGTATGGATCTAAAAAAATCTTAATTCTTGATTGATATGTAATTTATTAAATAGTAGGTTTTTCATAAATCATAGACAATCAGCTTACATTGTAAATTTACAAGCAAACTCTTTTCTATATTTATTATTATCAGTAATTTCATATTATTTATTATAGTACTAAAATTACATTACAAAATTACATATAAAATCAATTTTAAATAGTTTACAATATAAGGATAGGAGTATATACTATGTGGCCCTTGTTTGGGATTATGAAATCCAAGAAAAAATCAACTTCAACTCCTTGCATTTTGTGTGGATTTATTTACTCAAGAAACATTCAATGTCATGTATGCACATGTCAGGTGAGTTGATAAAGGAAATTTATATGCCATAAATGAGGTGAGTTAAGAATGGCAGGATCTTGTTAGCTTGAGATTTTATGTTTAAAACAATAAATAAATATTTAAAAATGGTAAGAAATGATATCTAATGTTTGTTCATTTTAAATTTTAGGAATAAACATCTATAAGTAAGATCCATGAATTGGATTTGGTAGTTGTTGTTGGCTGTGGAAGTCTCTATTTGTGAAGTGACTTTGGTTGTAAGTTAAAGTCGGTCATGTAGATTTTTTCTTTTTTTTTTTTTAATTATATATAAGATTATAATTATGTCAATAAAAATTATTAAGTTATAATGAATAGTTATGATGACATTTATTGTGATTTTGTGTAGGGAGTAAAGCAACAAAGAGATTTTTGAAGGAACAGTAAGATCACATGACATTTAGTATATATTCTAAATCATATGTTATATTTTTTTAACAATTTATATCATATTGAATTTAGATACCATATGCCAGACAATGGTGGGATACATTAATTTGTTTATTTTAGTATACTATATATTTAGATTTTATTATATATTATTAAATAGAATATTTATTTATGGTGTCTTTAGTATAGTAATATAATATAATATAAAAATACTAATTAGTATATTATGTAATGCATATTTATATTATATTATATATTCTTAAATAGAATAATTAATTATGATATAATTTAAATAATATATTAATTTTTATAATTTATTATAGTTAGATAATATAGTGAATATTATTATTATTATTTATTTATAAATGTAATTAATGAATATTATTTAAACCTTGCTCTGTTGCATGAATGAAAATTAAAAAAAAGGAGGAGCCACTAACATACAAATGCACATGACAAAATGAAGAACCACATGGCTAATAGATCAACATGTGTCTTTAAATCATTCATAGAATTATTTTCATTAACAAGAAAAATTTGTAAGCATATATAAGGCCCTTGAAGTTTTTCATTTAATGGCTAAAACAAAAGTGGTTTCATGGAATGTTTTGCCTTCATGATATGCATAGGATGGCTATTATGATGTCACTTTAAGGCTTTTGAATGAACTTTTTTTAGCACGGGTCATTTTTTGGAGTGTTGAGGTTGTAGGGTATGCAAAAAATGAGTTCTCTAAAAAGGTAGTGGAGCAATTTAAGCAAATAC
Source organism: Torreya grandis (assembly GCA_037957365.1). Lineage (NCBI taxonomy): Eukaryota > Viridiplantae > Streptophyta > Pinopsida > Cupressales > Taxaceae > Torreya > Torreya grandis. The sequence continues at coordinate 73,069 of JARHVA010003433.1, forward strand.
AATTTGTAAAAATGGTTTCATGTAGTGATATATTTTTTCTTTTGTGTTGGTTTGTTGTGGAATAACTAGAATACAATACAAAAATTGATGTGTTGGTAATTATGGAAAATACATAATAAATATATTATAAGTATGTTATAAATAGTTCATATGTGAGACTAAAAAAATGTCAATCAAACATAGCTCATATGTGAAACTGTCAAGGTTCAATGTGCAGCTCATGTTTAAATCACACAACAATAGGCTCAGCTTCAATAGTTACAACTATCATATATGAGGACAGGATAAAATGATGTTTCAATGACCCTTGATAGGATTAAAGAGATGAATGGAGTGAAGAATATATTGGCACTCTTCCAGATGCTTTCAAGTCCAAATGGATTTTTTAGGAATCGAGCCAAACTTAAAGCAAATGACTTGGAGGATGTTGGAAAATAAGTGTTGACTCATGGTTCTAGAGCCAAGTGAATGAAGATATAGTAGTAATTCAAAAATAAAATTTAGTCAATGAATAAATCATATAGATTTGAGATTGATATAAATTCAAATCCTAGTTTAAGACGTTCATCTTAGCCCTTTTTTTTTGAATGGATGAATTATTAAGATGCCCTGTATATCCCCAAGCCATGTATTGTGATAAATGTCTTGACATAGGTAGGAAACCTATCCTTACTAATTTAGGATTACAAGGATTGCCAAATATGGAAATAAGAGACTCAAAGCTTGTTTTGAAGAGAGCACAAAACATGTAGTCTAATCCATGTGAATTCATTAAAATAAATCAAGACCTTATGGGGTGATACCAAGTAAATGAGGTAGTAAATTTGTTATAAAATGATGTTAAGAAGTGTATTAAGGAAATCCTTGAATAAATATAATGCCATATAAATGTATACATGGAGAGAACTCATATTTTCTAAAGGTTAGATACAATTTCTTTGTAATCTTTACTATCTTATATTTACTTTCTATAATAAGTAAATTTATTGTTAATTATGTTTTAATGAAATTTTTATTAGATTTATTTATGTGTTAGCTTCTATTGTTTTTTACTTTTTTATATGGGAAACTTATCATGATAAGACATTAAAAAATTTAGTGATTTTTTATCTAATGTCACATAGGTTTCAAAAAAAGACTGAAGTAAGCCCTACCATCTTTGTAATTGTTTCATTTTGACTAATTTTATATTAAAATGATCCTCTTCTTGGGACACCATTAAATTTTTTTATACAAGAAATATTCTTAACTTGAAGTTATGAAAATAATATATAAAATAATTTATGTTCTTAGTATTAAATTCATTTATCAGTTGCTTCATTTTTTTGAATGTTTAACCATAACATTGATTATTATTATTTTGATATTCAATTTAAAATTACAAGGGCATAAAGGGAGAGTGGTATGATTTTGTAAATATAGCTTTTTTTTGTTACTCTTGTTTCTTATGTTACAAGAAAGATTATGTTCTACATTCGTTGGCTCTTTGCTTTTTTTATTAAAAACTAATTTGACAAAAACTCTATTTGAAGATCACCATTGATCTACATGGATGGATATTATTAAAATTTAGAGAAAATATCATATAAATATTTTTTTTTTTTAAATTATGAATTTTATGAAGGGTACAAACAAATTTTAATTTCCTGAATGCTTAATGTAGTTTTTGAATGAAGTACATTCACTTTTAAGTGATTTTATTTTCTTTTGGTCTTGTATATGAGAATTTATGTGATACTAGCTCTTATTTTAAGTACTTGTATTCATACGATATTTTTATTTTTAGTGTTTCATACTATAATTTATAGCTATAATAGATAGTGACTACTAACAATCTCTCTAGTTCTAAAATTTGAATGAAAAATAGAGAAAATTCAACCGCATATGTATCATATTGTCATATTCTGTGTCTTAAATAATAAATATCTCCCACCCAGAGTTAATGCATCAAATGAAATAGTTTTAGTGTTTGATATGCAACTATTTTTACATTGCCTATTTAGGTTATCCATGGTGAGGGAAGTTTTAAAGTTGTTATATTTGATCTTGTTAATAGTGATGTTATACCCCTAAATATTAGTGATCATGTCATGTATATATGTGGAAACTATCTAATATTGTTATGTTACTCATGATAGGTTCCATTATGGAAATTAGATCTAATTTTTTAGTGTTTTTTTTGACATTTTTATTTTATTTTCATGTACTTACAGAGATAATTCTTATTGGAGGACACTTCTTGTCAATTAATGAATCTAGCATGATTGGGGAATGTGTTTATATGAAACTCTTTCTTTTGTAGTCTCCATGTCTTGTTTTCTAAGTTATTTAAATATTATAGGTTTATGATGAAAAGGGACTATTGGCAATTTGGCCTGCTAGGGCCAAATGCCAACACCTATAACTAAAAAAAATTCATGGCACCCACTTAAGCATCTACATGATGATCTCATGAATGATTATGTCTCCTAATTACTTATTGAAGTCATTAAACACTCATAGAGGTGTCATTATAATTATATTAATATATTCATTCTATTTTCAAAGATAGAAAACTGGTGGAAACATTCATTATTTTCTCTCATAGTTACTTCAGTTTGTTATCATTCTGTGATCTGACTAGGTGTATTATATGGAGATTTGAGAACAATATATGGATTTTAAACTTCATGAACAAGTTTTGAAACAATAAAATATAATATTAAAATTCTTCACATATTATTTGAGGTAGACAATAGTTAGTTTTGAAGTCAAAATCCTTGAGGGCTAGCTAGGAAGAGAAGTTTGTGCATTAGTGTTGATGACATCCACATGTTTTGAGTGGTGTTTGAAGACATTAGGTACTTGATAGGAAGGTAAAAAATGTTAGAGATGATTAGAAACATATATAATGAGAATAAAATTAGGTGAAACAATAAAATCACCAAACATAGTCGCTAGGGGTTAAGAAGATATGACTGCTTGCAAACCCTAGGGTAAAAGAATCAAGTATGTACAAAGCATAAAGTGATTAAAAGTTTAGTCCAAAGTATGTTAAAAATATTGAAACATTATAATTAGGTATAAAAATCCATCACCATTAGTTTTAAAATATAAATAACCATTTAGACCTCTATCTTCCCCAAACACCTAAACTGGCAGTGAAACCTATAGGCAGTCTTATAAGGTAATGAAGACAAAGTGGGGTTTTGAGTAGTTAGAATAATTGAAAAGGGTTATAAAAAATTGGAAAGAATATTATATGATTATTTTGAAACTCCATATCATCTACAGGTCACTCAAACCTTTAAGACTTAGTCAAGGTCTATTAGGCTAAAAAGCCTATTTTAAGCCTAAAAGGCCCACACCACCATGGGTGTACTCTCAGACTCTCCTAAGAAAACATACACCATGAAAAGGTATAATATTTTATTTGAGGTCTTAATTAGTTAATTTAAAACATAATAATTCAATATGATGACCAAACTCATTCTCATCACCATCTTTAATTCCATAGTGTACACAGCTAGCTTGAGTTACCTATTTAAATTCTCATATCTCTCACCATATAGGGCCTTGGGGAAATTATCTTAGTGAGAATTGAGGACACATATATAATTTAAATATTTGGAAGAGTGAGTTTAATTCAATGGCATAGGTTTATGAACCATGGTTAAGAATATAAACATGTCCAAATTGCCTACAGAAGACTACTAGCCTACCAACTTACATTTTTATCTTAACACACCTTTTACATGGGAACTCAAAATGCTCAAAAAACTTTGAAGGGGTATATTTAATAAAAGTACATGTCCATAGGTTTTGGATTGGAGGTCTTATATTTATGAACCATTGTTAAGATGGTAGACCTCTAAAATACTCGTTAAACCCTACTATAGACCTGAATGAGAAGATGATGAAGAATTGGCATCCAATTACAATGAAATGAACCTAAAAACACCTGAAACACAAATATCACTTAGAGGAGACCTTGCCCGTGGTACTGTGTTATACAGACACTATATGGATTTGAAATAAAAGCATACTTTTTAAATATTGTGATAAATTTATTGGGTGCAAGACCATTTTGAAGGATTCCAATCATTGGATGGGAAGTTTGAAACTTGTATCATCTTTTGAATTCATTAGATGTCCAAGAATCTACCTATAAGTGCCTCTACAACTTTCTTCCAAATAATTAGTCTACAAAAATGAAGGAGAAGGTAACCTAATCACCTAGTTTGGAAAAACTACAAGCTTTTCTTGCTCAATAAGGACTATGTTGTGGTACATGATGTTATTTTAGACCTAAAAATTAACCATTCTTATTATATCAAGGTCTTGAATAGACTTCCATGGCTACCAAACACAAGCATTCAAGCTACTAGGCCTAATTGGCCTATTTGTTCAACCAAGACGAATGAAATTTGGCATTGAGGGGATGATGAAGTGAGGAAACATAAAGTATTATACCATAAAATTAATGAATTGAATTAGTAAAGTACTCAATAATGGTCATAATAGAGGTATTTTCTTGACTTGGTCATATGCTCAAAAGAAATAAGGGTTGTTGTATGCTTTATGATGGCATAATAACAACTTATTTATATTGTCATTTCTATATCGCAGGGTTATTTGAACAAAAATAGGTGTAGCTATGCTTTAAGAAATATTAAATAGTTTAACCACATCCTACCCTCCCACTTCAATGTCTAAGGGGATAATGGAAAAGCAACAATGCATGAAGCGGGGCTCTTACAATTATTGTAACTCTTGTAACTATAGTAATGAACATGTTATGGTCATTGATGACCTTTTTGTCTCATCTCCACATTATTCTCCTCTTATTTCTCTTCCTTTTATGCTATATATTTATGCCTTAAGTCCTTAATTTACATCCCTCAACTAGGTATGAGGAAACCCTACTTAGTTTTATACTTAATAGACCTTATAGACCGATGAATAAACTATTACAGCTCCTTCTGATGATATCTAGTATGCTTTTACTTATTTTGATTTACATACGTTATAAATTTATCTCCTTTGCAAGTCCTTGTTAACCTAGATGCTAATAAAATATCTTATGTGGTTAGGTGGTGTGTAGAAGTGTTGGTGATGGGGTTTAAAGTGGGATATAATGGGTAAGAGTCTCATAGCATACCTTATTGTCATGGCCTTTGTACTCTAGCTACCTATTATAGCCTCCATGTGAAGCAATATTGCATAAGAACTTTGGAATATATTTGTTTAGTTATTTATTTATTGCATTAGTCTTTCTAGGAGTTTAATTTAAGTGGATGAACTATCATTTTGGTGCATCACCACCCTTTATATTAGGTTTTTTTTATGCACTTTCATTCCCTTTTCACCCCATTCAATAAGTTTTATTGATTTTAATCCATATGTGATGTAGTAGGAGAGTTAGCCCCATAATCTATAGGTCTGGTCTAGTTATAAGGTTACCCATAGCCTTTAGGCCATTCTTGAAAAAGAGGGTAAGATCTAAACACCTTAAGCATAATCAAGTGACCTTAATAGGTGGCCTACATTCTTACTTAGAGGGTCAATCATTCTTAGACCTAAGTAATGGAACAAAGATGAGTGAGAGAGGTTTGAAGATTAACTAAAGAGTAAAAAAAGGATCAAGGACTAATATAGGTTATAATATTGGTGATGATCCCAATAAACCTAAAGGATACAACCAACGTGCATCTATAACCAGTCGTAAGTGACACGATCAATGCATATAGCCCATCTTGGAGGAGTTAATTATTTTGAAGCCACTATAGGTGTAATCACACCTTTACTTTTTGTACAACTATTCATTTTAAGTATATTAATATATTCATCTTATTCTCAAATATAGACAACCATTAGATACATTCACTACTTTTTCTTAGATCTACTTTAGTTTGCTAGCAGTCTGTGATGTGACTAGGTAGATTATATGGAGATTTGAGAACAAGACAGGGAGATTAAAAGTCATGAAGGAGTTTCAAGAAAATAAAATATGATATTAAAATTAACCACATACTCTTTAAGGTAGACAATAGTTATATTTCAAGTCAAAACCCTTGAGGTCTAGCTAGGAAGACATGCTTCTGCATTAGTGTTGATGACATCCACATGTTTTGAGTGGTGTTTGAAGACATCAAGTACCTAATAGGAACGTAATAAAGGTGAGAGAGGATAAGAAACATATTTTGATGAGAATAAACTCAGGTGAAATAGGAAAATCACCAAACTCAGTCGCTAAGGGTTAGGGAGAAATGACTGCTTGCTAACCATAGGGTAGAAGAATTAAGGGTGTACAGAGCATAAATTGATTAATTTTTTAGTCCAAATAATGTTAAAACTATTATAAAATGATAAATAGGTATATAAATCCATAAAATTTGGTTTGGAAAGAGAAATAACTATTTAAACTTTTGTCTTCCCCAAACACCCAAACTGTTAGTGAAACCTTCAGGCAGTCTTATAGGGTAATGGACAATGTGGGGGTTTGAGAAGTTATAAAAAATTTATAAGGTTGGAAAATAGTGTAAATAAGCTGATATTAGGAGTTTTAACCCCCATATTGCCTTCAGGTCACTCAGACCTCCAACACTCAGTCAAGGTCTATTTGGCCTAAAAGCTTGTTTTAGGCCTAGAAGACCCATTCCACCATGGGAGGCCTCTCAAAATATCCTAAGAAAAATGACACAATGAGAAGGTAAAATAGGTTATTTTAGGTATTAATTACGTAATTTAAAGTATAATAATATAATATAATGACCAATCTCAATATTATCACCATCTCAAATTACATAGTGTACACAATTAGCTTGAGTTTCATGTTTCAATGCTCATATCTCTCACCATAGAGGAAATTTAAAGAAATTATATGAGTGAGATTTTAGGACCACTATATAATTTAAATCCATGGAAGAATCATCTAGATTTAGGGGCACGGGTTTATGAACCATGGTTAAGTCTATAAGCATGTCCAAACTACCTACAAAAGACTACTAGCCTACCAACTTATGTTCATATCTTAACACACATTTTGCATGGAAATTCAAAAATCTTATAAAACTTGAAGGGGTGTATATAATAGACATACATGACCATAAGTTTAGGATTGGAGGTCTTATCTTTATGAACCATTGTTAAGATGGTGGACCTCTAAAACCTTCCTTAAACCCTATTACAGTTTTGAATGAGAAGACGATGAATAATTGGAATCCAATTGCAATTTAATAACCATAGAAACACCTAAAACAAAAATAACACCCAGAAGAGACCTTGCCCATAGTATTGTGTTCTATAGACAGTATATAGATTTGGCAAAAAAGTGTACTTTTTAAATATTTTGAGATATTTACAGGGTGCAAGATCATATTTAAGGATTAAAATAATTAGAGGGGGAATTTTTAAACTTGTAACATCTTCTCAAATCACCATATACGCAATAATTTTCTTGGAAATGCCTCTATAACTTTCTTCTAAATAACCAATATATAAAAATGAAGGAGAAGGTAACCTAATCTGGCAAAATTGGAGGTGTTTCTTGCTCAATAATGCCTATGTTATGATACATAATTTTGTTTCAAAACTAAAAATTAACCATTCTTATGATATTAAGGTCTTCAATAGAATTCCATGGTTGCCAAACACACATAGTCAAGCTATTAGGCCTATTTGGCCTATTTGACTTACTTGGTCAACCAAGAGGAATGAAAGTTGGCATCGAAATATTAATTAAGTTAGGAAACACAATCTATTATTCCATAAAATTAATTAATTTAATGAGGAAAGTGCACAATAATGGTCATAATGGAGGAAGTTTATTGACTTGGTCATTTGCTCAAAAGAAGGAAAGGTTATATGTTTTATGATGGCATAATAACATCATATTTATGTTGTAACTTTTAGGAATGGTAGTCATTTAACCAAAAATAGGCATATATATGCTTTAATAAAGGTTGAACAAGTCAACCACATCCTACCCTACCCCACTTCAACACCTAAGGGGATAATGGAAGAGCATCAATGCATGAAGGAAGGCTATTATGATTGTTGTAACTATTATAATTTCAGTAATGAATGTGTTATGGTCATTGATGACCTTTTTCTCTCCTTATTTATCTTCATCTTCTACTATATATTCAAGCCTTAAGTCTTTAATTTACATCCCTCACCTGGGTATGAGGAAACTCTACCTAGTTTTGTACTTAATAGACCTTTTAGAATTAATAATAAACTATTAAAAATCATTCATGATGACATCTAGTGTGTTTGTAATTGTTTGGATTTGCATATGTGATGGACTTCACTCCTTTTCATGTCCTTGTTCACCTATATGCCAATAGAATGTCTTATTCGATTATGTGGTGTGTAGAAGTATTGGTGATGGGTTTTGAAGTGTGATTTGACTAGTAAGAGTCTTATTGCAAACCTTCTTGTCATGACCTTTACACTCTAGTTTCCTAATACAACCTTCACATGAAGTACTCTTGCATAAGAACATTGGAAAATGGTTGTTTAGTTGTTTTTTTAGTCCATTAGCATTGCTAGGAGTTCAATTTGAGTGGATGAACTATCATGTTGTTACATCACTACCCCTTAGATTAGGTTTTTTTAATGCACTATCTTTCCCTTGTCACCCCAATTAGTAGGTTTTATTGATTTTGAGCCACAAGTGATGTACTAGGGGAGCTAGCCCCATAATATAGAGGTATGGTCTAGTTATAAGGTCATCCACAACCTTTAATCCATTCCCATGTTAGTCCAAGTTTTAAGTAGGCTTAAAGAGTCTCCTTCAATAGGGTACAACTTGGGTTTCTAATAGGGACATGACATTATTATCGCATATAACTACCCCATTCTTCGGAGCATGTTTACAAATGTCTAAAAAATCCGTTTTCTATGTATGGATGTAAATTAGTAGATGGCTATAAAATAACATTGGTAAGATTTTACATTTGGGTTGTCATTTAGATTTTTTATGTTTCCCAATTTTGATATATGAATTTAAAATATCTATTGCAACATAAGTACCTACCAATATTTGGAAATATGTGTTGTCATTGCATGAGTTTAATTTTTGAATAATTTGTTTTTTAATGTAATTGGATATTTAGTTGTAGTTATATTAGGAGTGAATTATATTAATTCACTTTATTTGAATTTAGTTGTTCCAGGGGTATGTTTCCACTATGACCATAAGCATTGCTATTTTGGGGTAGCCTATATGTTTTACGTTGAAATCACTACCAAACTTTGCATACTCTCTCCAATTATTTTGACAATCTATTTTATCTAATATTAGGCACCACCCTAGTGCTTATCTAGCTTTTGCTATCAACATCAGAGATGCTATAATAAAGATTATAGATTATGTTCTAAGTGATGTATTTTTTTTCATAATGTGGGTTTTGAAAAGTAAATTAGTCTAAATCCAAACTCATCCATCACTCTCAATTCATGACCATTGACCCTATCTCACCTTTTATACATGAATCATTAAGAAGAAGAATCTGATATTCATTTTAATATTCCTAAAATTAATATATATTAATTATAATAATATTCTTATAAAATTTTATATTATTTATTATTATATGATATTAATATATCGTTAGTTTAATATTAAATTATATTATTACTATAATATATATTGATTTATATATAATATACTTAAAATACTTATATTTTTATAAAATAAAGCATAAGGACTGACAAAATAACCTACATGAATAAAAAAAATAATTATTAAAATGATTATTTAAAAAAAGGTCAAAACGACATTTGGATTGGAAGTAGAGCATTTTCATAGGTACATGCAAAAATTGAATGTGGAGGAGAATAAATCAAAGTCCATAACATTCATCAACAAATGTATGTACAAATATATAAGTGTAACTTTTAATGTAAACTATCACACCAAGGATGCAACTGACAATTGGAGAAAATATGAACAAGTTTAATGAGGTTGGTAACATGTAGCACAAGTGTGAAGAGATGGAAGCTGGTGATGGTGAAAGCATATTTTATGAATGGGTACTATGTAATTATTCTTCTTTAAATAATATTTCATTTGTGGAAAAAAAGGTCGTTCAAGTTCTATTAGTGTCTCATGAGAGCAGATAGTTCTATTTTTCCATTAGGAGTGACCAATTAATTATTTTTACAACAATAAAGATATTAAATTTGGAAATAGAATAGAGCCACTTAAATTTTATTACAACCTTCTCTAGGCAGTTCTAAAAACCACTAAGCAAAGCAACCTCAAGTTTTAGGGCAGTCACATTTTTATAAAATGATACGGCTCAATATGTAAGCCTTGTACAAGGTAATTTATTTTTTGGACAAAGCTATATACAATATATATAATATTTTAAGGGAAATTATTATAATTTATTAAGTTGTTTCTTCAAGAGTTTCATCAAAATATTTGTGTATAGAAATTTCTTTGGCATATTTTCATTTTCCTAAGAGAACAAAGTTTTAAATTCACTTTGGGCAAACTAACACAACTATGACAATTGGGAGTGGTAGAAGGTGCCATAATTTTGTTTTGTGATTTATCTTTAGGATTTATTCATAGCACTATTTAGTGATTTAAACCTCGTTATAGCTTTAATACTGATCTGAATCTTTGATTGAACATTTTAAAAGTTAGCTTTTGATCCTATCCAAGTTGGGAAAATGTCTTAGATAATTAAAATGGCTTCGGTATTGTGTTGTGATGGTGGTGTGTGAAATACATTTAATATTCAGGACTATTTGAAATTAACATTCAATTTTTTGATTTCATTTGATTGAAAAATAAATGTTGTAGTGTACATGAGGCACACATATATTGACTATTTGACAAATTTGTGTGAATCTTATGACTATCATATGCAAATAATAGTGTTCATTATAAGGCTTTTAGTTTTATGACTATTCTTTTCTTCCATATGCAAAGATTCATGTGCTTTCTAAGTATGATGAAGATGTTAAAATTGAGAAGATTGCAAAAATACCACATTAATCTTCGGCTTCTCACCAAACTTGAATATGTATAAATAATTTGTTTATGCATGAATTTCGAGCAATTGATGTAAATAAAACTGTTGAGTGTATTTTAAATAAATAAATGAACCATGGCATATATGTTAATATTATTTATCTATCTACATGTTATATATTGCTAAGTAATAAGTGTTGTGCTAGCCCATCAGTAATGTAAACTATGAAATCCAACTGTCCTTTATCTATTCTAATCAAGGTTTATAGGGCATCATCAAGGTGCCTTTTCAATGGATAGTTGTGAAGATTCCTACACTAGTCTTACTTTCTTTTTCCAATACTCAATCCTCCATCAAGGCTTTCGACTTAGGATTAAAAATTTTAGGATTTATGAGGAGAACTGGGTACCTTGATCAACACAGTAAAAATAAAATATAGTCATCAAGATTGCAAACAAAAAGCATTCACAAGAATTTATCTTTGTATTAAGGTAGGTAGAGCTTTGTTGCTTAGATAATACACATACATCAACATATTACAAACTTGTGTTCTCTATCCACCAAAGCTTCGCTGATCAATTTTGCGTACACAGAATCCATACAATATGTTTTAGTTTTCTTTGTTTGGAAGTTTGTAGACATCACTACAAAGATCAAGAAAAAGAGAGATCACATCAACATAAATGTCATGATGGTGCATGAGGATTCCAGCATTTATGGTAGTATGTTCTCCCATTTAATTCTACACTAACCATTTGCATAATGAAAGTAATTTTTTTAAGGTTGTCATATTTTTGTTTTGGCTATACAAAATTTAATACTTTATGGAGCCATAAATAACACATTTGCTCTACTATTAGAAGACAACATAATCTAATATTTCATTTGTTGGTGTTTTACGAGTCGCGTTAATGGATAAAATTCAACATAGTCCAAGCTCAGTCCGGCTTTTTGTGTGGAAACATGGAAAATAAACATTTTAAAAGCTACACACTAATCAAAGAAACACGGGAATCATCAACTGAAAAGTAAACTGGATGTACTACTGTTGCTATTTGTCGTTTTGAGTCTTTGGACTTTTATCTAAGCCATCGGTTGTGAAAGTTTTCAAGCACGTATTTTCTTCGAGTGCTTTGCTCCAAAACTTCTCATAATATTCTGCGTAGGTGAATTTTGTATATCGAACAGGGTTATCACTGCTGATTAACGAAGCAGCGGGCTCAATTACTGCATCGGGTGAAGGGCAATAAAACGTTGGAACCGACATCCTTGATTCGCTGGAATTCACTACTGCACGGTGAATTCCACTTTTGTATATTCCATTGCTCAATACCTGTTGCACAAAGTTTTGTTCAGTTTAGGTCGACTTAACCTCATACAGACGAAAGATTGCAACTATAATAAAGGGAAACGATTGAGTATTATGAAAATAGAGTATACCTGCAATTGGTCCCCAACATTGACTACGAAGGCATTTGGTATTGGCTGCACTGCCGACCATTGTCCATTCTTAAGCACTTGCAAGCCTGAGACGTGGCCTTGAAGAAGAAGTGTAAGAGCATTAGGATCTGAATGAGCTGGTAAACCGAATGTCAGCTCAGGATTTGGGCAGCGAGCATAGTAGTTAATGGCCATGTGTTGAGCATGCTTTCCAAGAGCTTTGTCAAGGAAGTCTGGTTCTAGTCCAGACTCTCAGATATGGCGGCTAGCAAGTGTAGAACGAGGGCTCTTACCTCCGTGCAATATTTGGCAACAACCTCTCTGGATTCACGTAAAAATTACCGCTATTTTAATGCACAATAAAGAGACAATTTCAGCTACAATCTTTATGGTGTGGAGAGCTAAATGGGTATGGGTACCTACCTATAAGCAGGAGGTTGTGAAGGCCATGAGTCTACATATTTTTCTAGAGGATAACAATGGTGCCTCAAGTAGTCTCTCCAATTACAGACTTTCTCCTTGTGGACATTAAAGCTAGTTGACAGGCGCACAAGACGGGAAGGGTCCTCCGAGTAGAATTGTTCTCTATATATTACGGGCATGGTACAAAATTCTTTTGCAACATCCAGCATGCTGTTTATGTGCATCTCTGGAACTCCATGGTTAATAACCTGAAATAACACGAATATGGATATTACCATAAGTAAAATATATACAATAGAATATACGAAAATTAAAATGTGGTTTTAACGGAGAAAATCTATCTTCTTGAAGAGAGAGAGAAAAAAAAGAGAAGAAAACGTAGAAACTTAGATTTCACCTGAAAAAATCCATCTTGTTGACAAGCAGATCGAATTTGGTCGATTACCGATTGCCTGTTAGGTCCAACAAGCTGACTGAAATCTACAATGGAAATATCGCCCCATAATGCTACGTCGTCTAGTTGTGGGCTCTCGCTCTGAGGTCTGATATAATCGTTTGGAATCCGATTACACTGGCTTTTAATATCACAAGTGCTTTTTACTCCACATCTTAAAGGCCTGCTACTTTCGACACTCAAATTTGGGTCGTGTGCTAGCAAACGTTTTGCCATGGCTTCTTGTGCTACACAGAGTAGTAGAGATATATAAAGATGTTCAATGATTATAAACATCGAGAAGACAAGTATTGTTCTTTTGTGGACTTTCTGTAGGAAAAATTGTGAAAACAAAAAAAAAATCAAAACTCACAGCTGGATTTCTATCGACGAATAGGGATCCTGTTTTCTCTTTTAAGTTGTAGCAATGTATAAACAAAAGAGATATATAAAGATGCTCAATGATTGTTCTTTTGTGGACTTTAGCGGAAAATTAAGAAATAAAGAATATAATATAATACAAAATGAACGAATGGCGTCGATCGATGAACACATAGGCCTTATATCCCTTTATATTTTCTTTCCATACCTTACGTCATGCAATGCATAACCCGAATGATTTCAGCAAATGACGTCGGTTGCGGTCGGTGCTAACAAGTCTCTTCTTTCGAAGAATTGGCCACCATGAAATTAATTTCGTTCACATTTACATGCCGCCATAAAAGAGGATAGTTAGATATTATTAAGCCGGAGGTTTATATGGTGGAACGAAGTCTTTAGATTCATTTTACAAAAAGACAAAATGGTATATATCAATGTAAATAGTTTGGTTTTGAATGGTAGCGGTTTAGGGGAGGTAGTGGTGTAGAGTGGTATGGACGTTTTGCAAGGGATGATTGTCATAGCGATAAATATGCAGATGATCTTTCGTGTTGTAAAATCGGTATTTTTGAAGTAGCGAAGCATAAGAAGGCACTAATTGAGCTTCAAATTCAGTGCTTAAAATGCTGCTCCCATGATTCAACAAGCGACCTGCTGCAAACCAAACATATTTCTATTAGCTGAATATGCAGACAACTATTTAGATTGATGATGTTGATGATCCCTGAGAAAAGAATATGCCCCAAGCGGCCTTCTGTACCCACAGGATTCAGACCTCCTGAAGTAGCCTTTTCATCCAACAACATTAATGTTGTTGCCATATCAAGCTTTGTTCACTTCTTTCCTTTAACTCAACGCAAGAGCAACACCACCACCATTCTTTATATCTCAACTATTTCAACTCAAGCAGAATTGCATTCCATTACAGTGAAGGATTTCAATGGACTCAAAAAGCCTCTTTACGCTTTCAACAAACTATAAATATGTGTTATCTCCATGTCTGGATAGGACACACACACACACACACACACACACACACACACACACACACATATATCCAGAAAGAAACATGACCATAGTGTATATACATATACTATGGTCATGTTTCTTTCTGGAAATTTATTAAATAATACTAATTAGGACACATTCACCAAGTCACATTCAATTCTCTAGTTGCTTTGTGCAATCAAGATGTGCTATGCGAAGAGGTGAAAGGCATGTATAATTAAATGTTCTTGGGATTTGTCTCAGCTAACATATCTAAAAAAATTATAAAAAATATATATTCAGTCAACATGTTATTTTGAAAAGATGTAATAAATGAACATAGTGTTTTAAATATATATGATAAAACATTGAACCAAAAAATATGAATACACTACATTACAGCTAGATTTATTACATTGCAATACATAAAACAAAGAACAATAAAGAATCGTGACTTCTATGTTTGGAATTATGTTATTAATTATTAAGATATCACTCTATCTAGGCTGTTATTTTTGCTTTGTTAGGGAGTTTGGAGGAATATTATTTCTATGCTAGACCAATCAATCAAAAAAAAATCAATTTTAGGGTGAAAATTTGTGATTATACCCATGGGAAAGTCCCTGTTATGTTTGCTTGGTTGGTATTAATCCTTCCTATAGAATTCCTCTCACTCAATACAAAGGTGTCTTATATGTTATTGCATTTTGATGAAGCATTCCCTAAATCCCATTTTATAACCACTTTGAAACCCTAAATTTAAAACCTAAATCTAATATCATTTCTATCCATAACCTAATTCTAATATCATTACTATATCTATACTTAAAATATAGAATAATATTATAGGCAGTTTTTTTATATTAGTTTATATGTTACTATTTGAGTTACCATTTGTATGATTTATATATTATATAAGATAATATCTATATATATTTGATATATTGTACATTAATACATTCCAGATATAATTGTAAAACAAAAATATACAATTCCTCTCACTTTTTTAATACCTTCGGGGTAATTGCTAGTTAGTACCTATGTAGCAGGTAGTATTACAATCCATTTAATTCATTATTTCATACAAGGTAATGTGCAGTTAATAAAATTGAAGTATTTTTTTACTTTAATATTAGAGTTGTAATATTTGTAATTTAATATTTATAAAATAATTTATTATATTTTTATTGGTTAAAGTAGAGTGAATGGACTATTTTGTTAAGGAAATGTTCTATTTTCAAATTAAAAATTGAGAAAAAATTTCCCTATCCAATAAAATTACATCAACTTAAAAAATTTACATAAGAACATTAAAAAACATTAAAAATAAATTGATACGAGTATATGGTCCATCACATCTGTTGGCATCATGTCCATTACATCTATTAGCATGATCTCCACTTTTCTCTCCCATTTACTATTTAGTCCACATTAAAGCCAAGAGCAAGTAAATATTTTCTTTGAGTTTTTTCTTCTTATAACTATGCATACAAATTGATTAAAGCTTAAAAAATGTAGATCATTATGAACATATTGCTAAGAAGCACAATTATGTCTACTTCCTTCTCTGTTGTGCTTTATTTGGCAAAGATCAAGCCCATTTCTTTAGGGCCACAAGCATAAAGCTATATAGAGAAGTTGAATTCACTATAGGGTATATGCTCTAAGTGAACTAAATTAATTGAAGCTTGCCTGAAGAAAATTAATGCTATTACTTACACAAAAATACAAAATATAAACTTTTATAAATTTCTACAGCAAAGTTTAAAACACATACTTATAAGATATACTATATATAATGGATTTTCCATAATTAAGAACACTTTAAGTAATGTCTTGTATTTTAAGTATTCAACTGAAAAGTAAACCAAAACACAAAAAAAATACTTGAAGTTGTGGCTTCATAATAGGTTGGTTGCATCAATAAAAAAGGAGAAATACAAAACTCAATGCCAAAGTTGAACTTTTTGTTGTGAGACAACACAAAAAAAAAATTGATGGTAATAGATTATGAAATTTATCTCTCACCAAAAATATGCATATAAGGTAAACATGCCTTACATGAGCAACTACAAATAGGGTTGTAACATTAGTTTTTAACTCCTCATACACAATCTTAACTTCATCAAGTATTTCCTCATGTTGAATAATAGCCATGTAATTTACCCTTAAGTTAATAAGACCTATTTAATATACATCTAAAAGAGGAATACATAGGCTATCAACCACAACCTTGACATCTCCTCTACAAAGTTTCCCTTATAATCCTCTTGAGAGTCGTGATCCACATGAACCACTTGCCTTACCATATTGTAGCCTAAAGAAATTATCTCTAAAATATGAGTTAGCATTTGCCAAAATATGCCACAAAAGGATATCTCTACTATTTAGTAGGACTGAATTTAGACATAATTCTTCAATATTATGAATGCTTCTATTTGACAAGGCTCCCAAGAAAATTCCACTAGTTCAGGTGCCTGTAGGCTTAAAGTAGGTTACAGAATCAAAGACTGCAAGATAGTATGGTAAAACATGTATGTTTTAACCCCTCGAAAGTAGGATTTCATATATATCTTCAAAGCTTGGGCATTTAATTTATGTTTTAATTATTTATTCAGATAAGCATTTATTCAGACTTGAAGTATCTGCCTTCATTCCTGCAACAATGAAGTGTCCTACTATTCCTCTTGGAATAACAAAGGATTTGATTTAGAAAATAATAAAGGCAAGTATTAGAACACCAAAGTGTTTTCTTGCAAGATTAAGATAATGTATCAAAAGAGGACATGCAGCCAAATTGCCAAGCACTTGTCAAAAACATGAGTGCCCTGCATCATCAAAGGTGCCCATCATTTTTGATTGAGGGTGTTCTTTTCAAAGAATTTAGAAATATGGGGAAAAAATTATTACACCACCATATTATTAATTTTTGTTTCCAAAAACTTAAAATAACTAATAAATTTATAAGTTCTCATATTCAATGAAAAATGTGCCATTTATTTTCATTATTATTTTATTATTACCATATTTATTTTGATTATTTATTTATTATATTATATTAATGTCTTATAATTATAAATATAATGGATAATATATTTTTTAATTATCCCAAAGTACCTCCAACATTTTTGTTCCTAGGGAAATATTTCATCATTTTTTATCTAAGCTACTTGATCTAGGTAGTTGTTTCTCTATTTCATCATTTATTTTATTTTTAGAAATGATGTAAAATTTACAAAAGGGTGTGGTAGAATAACCTAGTTTTATTGTGTGCACATAATAAAGTTGATTTTATATAGTCCTCTTTGTCTAAGGAGGATGACCTATAGATAAGAAAGACACTAGAGAATGGTTGATTAGTAAGGTAGGTGAGTGGACCACTTAGCAGAAGATAGATCCAAGAAGCACATGACTTCTTTGGAGGTTATCAATCAACCTTTTAAACAAGTTGATGTAAAGGAAATTATTGATAAGAAACATTGCATATGTAATGAAAAATAATTAATCTAAATGAAATAAATACTTTTCAAAATAATTGCTTGTTTTAATGAAAAAATGTTGAAGATAAATGATAAACTGTTAAGGTGTGGTTTAGGGTGTTGTTGTTGAGTCTGTGTAGTGACAGAGGTAGAGAAATAAGGTTTTTGGTTAAGGTGAATAGGTGTTTTTAAATTTCTATTTTGGGTGAAATAAGTTACACATCAACCATTGTTGGTTAATGTATGACCATTACTGGTTAGGGCTAACCATCTCCAATCGATAGGTAAATGTTGATGGTCAAAGATGACCATTGGCAGTGACTATGGGTTTTTTAAGGTTGTTTATTTTAGTCAAAATGAGCTTAGATTAAGTTTTGGAAGGGTTTTATGGGTTGCTTGAGGTGGGTTAATGGTTGTGGAGATAAGAGGGAGCCTCAGATATGTTTAGGTTAGGTATTTTCCAATCAAATGGATGATAGTGTTTAGCAGGTATTCTAGTGGAGAGGAGGGTGTTTGGAGATGCATAAATCCAACATAAAAAGGGTGTGAAGAGAGGTAAAATTGGGTAAAAGCTTAAGCTATTGAAGCTAAATAATTATAAATTTAGAATAAGACATAGACACTTAGCTTATTATTGGTAGCTGTTAACTTGAAAAAGTCCTGGAGTGAAGATGAAGTTGCTTGGGAGGCTAGAGCTATGTGGGTAGAGTGACAATACTTAAATCCTTTGTGTTGGGATGATGAGGTGCCTTCCAAGTTTTTAGACTAGTTCTAGTTTAGCTCGAGTTCGCTTAGAGTAGTTTGTTGTTTCTCTCAATGATTCCCATTTCATACTCTATCATTTTAACCTCTTAAACGAGGGTCTTAGGATACTGTTATATAACCATCATCGGTCCTAGTCAACCAAAACTAGTTAAGGGGTGACCATTGACAGTTAAGGATAAATAGTTTATATGTTCCAATAATATCCATTTCTACTAAAGATTGGTGGTTAAAATATCAGTACATTAAATGCTAGGGTAGAAATGGCTTTTAGGGTAGTGTCAATAGGTTAGCCTTGGGTTTGAGCAGGTGAGGGGGAAATAGGATTTAACTAATTTAATTAAGTAATTAAATTAGCTAAAGTGGTAAAAGGGTTTGAAAGGGGGTGTTAAGGAATAATATAATCAAAGGGGGGCCAAGGGATGGTTTAAAGGTTAATGCAACACCTAGAGCCATAATGTAGGGATTTTTAGTGTTTACATTTTGCCCCTTTTTATTATGCAGTTTATATTAACAAGTTGTAAAACAAAAATGGAAGGTTGGTATGAGGTGTTCCCCCTCAAACTATGAATTGATAAGGTGAAATGTAGTCAGTTATAGGTTTGACAAGTGGATAAGGGTGGTAAAAATGGGTAAGATGGCACAAAGTAAAAACTAAGGATGTATACAGAAAGATAAGTGACAAGTGAACCAGGCCACTATATTAGGCATAACAGATATGGGTGTACTTGTAAATGCAAGTCTCCTGACCAAAGGTGTCCAGAGTTGTAGGGGTCAAAACTTTAGGTAAGCCTAAGTGAACAGAAAAGGGTGTAAGTTTGACAAGTTGGATAGGTGGGTGACAAGGTTGGTTTGATTGGTTGGTCATTTAAGTCTGAATAGTTGCACAAAATGTGACTAAGTATGATATCATAGATCATGCATAGACCAAGTTTCCATAGTTGGGGTAATTAGTAAATAAGGGTTGGTATCAGAAGGACAAGTGATAAGGTAACTAGGAAGTAATTTTAGGCATAGCTGATATGGGTTATTCCTATAAAATCAATTCTCCTATTTAAGGTTGATGTATTTTTAGGGATCCAAAAGTAAGATGTGATCCTAAAAAGACAAAATGGTCATAGGTGTCAAAATTGTAAGGGTCATGCTCTGAGATACCTAAATGGTTGTGCACAAAAGTAGCATAAATTCTCAAGTATGGCAAGGTAATCAATACGATCAAAATGACCATGGCAAGGTGTGGTTACAAAAGGTACAAAAGGTGGGTCAAAATGACTAATTTAGGGTTATTTGGTTGGTTTATAGGTGGAGAGCAAAGTTTTCTCCAACATGAAAATGGTTGTGGTTATGTGGTTTCTTAAAAAAGTTTGGTTGAGGTTCAACAACTCAAAAGGGAAAGATATATGCCTTCTCAAGTGGTCATGAAATTAGAAAGAGGTTTAAATGCTCCAATTGACAAAGACCATGATGGAAAGATGGGCAAGCTTATGAACAAAATACCCTATCATTATTTACATTAGTTATAGTTCATTGGTTAAACAAAGTAGCTTGATCACGTAGTGTCATGTAAACTCAATATCCCTTGATTTTGGAAAGGGTAAAAGCAATATGGATGAAATAGGTGGATGGATGGTAGTGTAACGTTATTGTTGAGACAACTTGCCCCATTTATAGGTGACCTAAGATCTATTATAAATAAGTCGATGTTCTTAATATTGGTGTAGAATCATCGATGCGGGAAGCTTATGAATGTTGTGTAAAAGTAGATTGAAGCCTTCTTTGGGATTGATTTTATTTTTAATTTTGACTTTGGGTCTTTTGATGCTTTTATTATTTGATGGGTTTGGGATGTTGATCAATGTAGGAATATTCCAAGTGATTGCTTGCTTGATAAATGTTTAGTTTAGCCATGCTTCAAGGAAGTGGTCTAAGCTTTAGATTTGTTTAAGTTTGATAGTTGTCCTTTGAGGGATCAGTCTACCCTTTTAAGCAATTTTGATTTTTTTGGGGCAGATGTCCTTCAAGGAATCAATCTACAAGTTAGGAAGTTTTAACCCAGTATTTTTTGTATCCTAAATTTATTATTATGCTTATTTTAGGTATAGACTATTATATATAGGTCTAATTATTTCCTTTATGGAGGCAAAACCATAACACAAGAAGATTTATGATGGGTAAAAGAGGTTTAAGTAAAAATGACCATGGGGATTCATTTTATAAGGGATAAAAAGTGTCCATGAGAATCATACCATGAGTAGAACCATGTTACCCATGTTTATGATTAGGCTAAGGCTATGATGGATAATCACATGATCTTATTTTAATCGATTGTCCTTAAAATAAGGAGATGAAGGTGGTTGAAAATAAGGGATGAGCTTAAGTTAGACACAAGATCACAAAGAACTTACTTTAATAAAATAATGGATGTGAATGTAAAGCATTGAGGGGTTCAGGTTCAAATATGCCCTAGATCTTTATATACACATAAATGGTTAATGCCAATCAGGGGAGTAGATGTTCCCCAGTTACATTACCAACACTTTATTAGATGTGGAAAAAAAATTGCATTGATAAAGGAAAGAGGCAAGGAATAAAAAAAATTGATCCATTTGTTTCTACAAGGTTTGTTAGGTTATGCTATTGGCTGTAATGGTGTTTGGTTGAGGCATAAATGCCAAGGGTTGGTTTAGTCATTTGCTAAGGTCTTTGGGCATAGGTGTTGGTTATGTAAGGTATAAGGTTGAGGGAAAAGGGTTAAGGTTAATGTTTTAGGTTAAGTTATTGAAGTTGAAGTTGGAAAATTACAAGTGATCAAAACCTTTTGGAGGGAGAGTTCCCCCAATTTCTATTTCCATATACAGTTAAGGTGGCAAAAGGATCTAAAGTGAGGATGCTTGGTTAGTAAAGAGGGATTAGGAGGGATGAAGATGAACTCACCTACCTCCCAAGGGTTTTTAGTTGCTATGGGATTCAAGTTTTAGGTGGTGGTTCAAACAGGATTTCCTCTATGATGCTAAGGTGAGGGAAATGTTGTTGGATCATATTTGGGTAGGTATGGAGTCTAGTAATGATGTTGGTAACACCATCCTAAAAAAAAGATAGGTTAGATAAGAATGTATAAGTATTCCAATGAAGGATCTTAGGTATGGTGTGGATAGCTTCAATAAAAGGGTGGCCAAGATTTTTATCTAAGAAATTTCTAATTAAGGGTTGATTTTAGTTTGGGTTGATAGATGAGTTTATTGGGGTTGGATCAAAAGGTTGGTTGATTTTGGTTAATATATTTGGTTTTGAGGTTGGTTTTGTTGGTTATGGATGATAGTCTATATGGTTGATTTATTTTGTCAGTTTGGTTTGCTTGTTTATTTGGTTTAATTGGTGAGGTAAGATGACAAAGATTTGACCTTGTTCTAAAAGGAATCAAATCAAAGATAATGTCATTACATAAATGAAAATGATTAGGTTATAGAGGAATGGGATTGACTTGGTTATGGTTGAGGTTGGGTTGGCTATAGGTGAGGTTGGATTGGATTTTATTGAGGTAGTTTGAGTTGGGGTTTTCTCCACTAAAATATGAAGTGGAATGGGTGAAGTAGTTTTGATTTGTTCCACTAAAATGGTAGGTGTGATATGTGAATGGGATTTTGTTGGTTCCATAAAGGGGTAAGTGTAATAGGTATGGTTATTGGGGGTGAATACACATTTTTAGGAAGTGGAAGAGGTAGGTTGGTTTCCTTAATTATAGTTTTGCAAGAAAGTTGAAAAGGTTATGCTTGGTCAACAAGTGGATTTGTTAATTGGGCTTTGCTCCACTAAAATATGAAGTGGAATGGGTGAGGTAGTTTTGATTTATTCCACTAAAATGGTAGGTGTGATATGTGAATGGGATTTTGTTGGTTCCATAAAAAGGGTAAGTGTATTAGGTATGGTTATTGGAGGTGATTACACATTTTTAGGAAGTGGAAGAGGTAGGTTGGTTTCCTTAATTATGGTTTTGCAAGAAATTTGAAAAGGTTATGCTTGGTCAACAAGTGGATTGGTTAAGGTTGAATCTTTCTTAGTGATGATGGAAAAAATAATTTGGGAAGGTTGCACTTGGTCAACAAGTATATTAGTTTGGGTTTTGATTTTGGTTTCCTTAGTTATACGTTCACTAAGGAACAAATCTAATGAAGGGACCTCAATGTGTTAAGTTATTTGTTTATGGATTTCCACAAAAATGGGTGTAAGAAGAGGTTCAAGGATGGGTTTCCTAAAGAGATTCAAAGTTAGGTTGGTGGAACATGGATTCTATCCTTTGGGACCTCCTTTTGATCGATAATTTTTTCCATAAACATCTTAAAAGACTGACATCTGTCTACTGCATGTGTGTTTGTCCGATGATAAGCACAAAACTCATTCTCTATAAACCAAATTG
This sequence comes from Torreya grandis, assembly GCA_037957365.1. Taxonomy (NCBI): domain Eukaryota; kingdom Viridiplantae; phylum Streptophyta; class Pinopsida; order Cupressales; family Taxaceae; genus Torreya; species Torreya grandis. The sequence continues at coordinate 96,361 of JARHVA010003433.1, forward strand.
GTTTTGGAAGAGAATGATTGGTTAGTTTGATTTAAGGAAGCCTAATGATAAAAGATCTTAAGATTTTGTGAAGGATTGAGACATATGATTCTCCCAATAGGATGTATCACCTAGGAAGAAGGTGCAACAATGGGTCTTGAGGTTACGAGCTAACTAGTTGGTTTGATGAAGTTGGTTGGTTAAACGAATTTGATTGATTTGATAGGTTTGGTAGGTTTGATAATATTAGTTGGTTTTATAGGTTGGGTAAGGTTAATAAATTAGGTTGGTTTGATAGGTTGGGTAAGTTTGAGAGGTTAGGTAAGGTTGATAAGGTAGGTTAGTTTGATAGGTTTGGTAAGTTTGATAAGATTGGTTAATTTGATAGGTCGGGTAAGGTTGATAAGGTAGCTTGGTTTTATAGGTTGGATAAGTTTGATAACATAGGTTGGTTTGATAAGTTGGGTAAGGTTGACAAGGTGGGTTAATAGTTCTTGGTTGGATTTGATGAGGTTGATAAGGTAGGTTGGTTTGAAAAAATTGGTTGATGGTTGAGGGAATAGACCAAGTCCTGGTCTTGAGATAAAGAGGTTTACCACAAAGGGTTTTTATATAATTCATATGATGGTTGTGGTGGGTAATCAAAAGTTCAATAAGGTTGAGGTAGTTGATATGATGTTTGAGATAGGTAATCCAAGGATTGGTGAGGTTAAGATAGTTGTAGTTGTGTTAGGTTATGACAAAGGTCAAATAGGTATTGAGAGGTTGTTAGTTGGTTGTAGTTGAGATTTTATTGGTTGTATGCAAGGTTGGTTTGGTTATAGGCAAGGTTGGGTTGGCCATAGGTAAGGTTGGGTTGGTTCTAGGTGAGGTTGGGTTGATTGTAAGTGAGGTTGGGAGCACAAGTAGCTCATGATGCAAGGTAAAATTTTTAGGCAAGAGGGTTGACTTCTAAGAGTCTAAAAACGTTAGGATCTCCTTGACAAAATATAGGAGGGTTGCCCATTGAACAAGGGAATGGAGATGAGGTGGATGAAGGCAAGATGGTAGATGGTTTCTAAAGGGAGCTAGATTCCTCACAACTCAAAAAAAGAGAAGACAAGAAAAATTAAAAGAAGATAAAAACACACTAAAACACGTTAAATTATAAGTTTCCTTTTGTCTCAGTTGTAGCTTATGCCTTAAGTTCTAAGAAAAATGTGTGACCCAACTTGGTTGTTTGAAATAGGTACTAGATAAAAATTATAAGGTTGATTTTAGGTTATGTTTAGGCTCTCAAAATTATTTGTATTGGAAATGATACATGGCATGATATGAGGGCCTACCCTATCACTTCACACATCACAGTGATAAAGGTATCAAGTGCTTAGCCACGATATACCGAATGCTAGAGATTATACTCAATCATAGAACTGAGTTTTGGTTTTCCCCCTTGGTAATGACATCCAAGTGGGATAGCCAATGGGTGAAAGTTTACCACTAGGATATGAAACACTAGTCAGTTCTTATGTCAAGTGTTATGATGTTTGATTTTGTGTAAGTGGTTTGGTATTTGTGTGTGTCAAGAAGTGAGGCTATGGTTAATCTACTTGATTGATTCAGCTATGTGAGTTAACTATGAAAGTAAAAAATGTATGAAAGGTTAATTTTAAACCCCAAATAAATTTTTATTTCCTTCAAATGAGCATAAAAGAAGAACTAATGTACCTAAATGTAAACTACAAACCCAATAAAATACTTAAGGGTCTCACTGGGCATGCTAAAATGTTTCTCTATTTTTTTGTTAATTTTATTTGGAGAAATCAAGTAAAACATAAAAGAAGGATGTGGTAGAAGAACCTAGTTACATTATGCACACGTAATCAAGTTGATTATAGATACTTCTCTTTGTTTGGGGAGGATGACCTGTAGATAAGAAAGACACTAGAAAATTGTTGATTAGTAAGGTAGGTGGGTGGACTACCTAGCAGAAGATAGATCCAAGAAGCACATGACTTCCTTAGAGGATGTCAATCCACCTTTTAAATAAGTTGATTTTAAGCAAAGTGCTGATAAGAAAGGTTGCATAAGTAATAAAAAATAATTAATCTAAATGAAATAAATACTTTTCAAAATATATACTTGTTTTAACGAAATAATGTTAAAGATAAATTTTAAACTATTAAGGTGTGGTTTAGGTTGTTGTTGAGTCTATGCAGTGACAAAGGTAGAGAAATATGGTTTTTGGTTTAGGTGAATAAGTATTTTTAGCTTGCCTTTTTATGTGAAATAATTTACATAGTGACCGTCACTGGTTAAGGTACGACCATTACTGATTAGGGTTGACCATCATTGGTCAATAGGTGATTGTTGACGATCAAAGATGACCATTGGTGGTCACTATGGGTTTTGAGAGGGTGTTGGTTGTCAGGAACCTAGAACAATAAACATGCTCTAATACCACTTGTCAGGCAATCCAAGAACAATAAACATGCTCCGATGCCTACTTAGTCAGGATCTTGCTCTACCAATAGAGCACATATGATTACTTCTTGTATTAGCAACTAAACACATAATTTAACCAGAATCAATAAATAACTAGAAATATGAAACAACACAAGAATTGAGAGACAATACATAATTGTATTAACAATCACTCAGAAGAATATACAATAAAGAAGATGCCACTTCTTCTTCCACCTCAAAGGTTCGTCACACCTCAAGACCTTCTTCCCTCTCTCTCTTGGTCACAACAATCAACTCCAATACAGAATTGATGTTCACCTCTCCAACCAGTTAGTAACACGTTGCCAGTCTGTCAAGTACACAACCATACTCCAAGTAGATCTCCTGCTCTCTGTTGCTACCTATAAATCACTAGACCTTACTCACCATTGTAGATCTCCTATAGAAAGTCATGCACACATGCTGACCAAGATCATACACATACAAAGAACCCCGCTGATTCTCCAAACCAGTACCCACCTTGGTACTATGGCACTAGGAGGAACGCATCATTGCTTTCTTCTCTCAGAAGGAGCTTATTGCTCTTTTACTCTCTAGCTACAAGTTTACAATACAGCCCATGAGTCCATATATAGATCTCATGCTTACAATAATTAGACTACCTTAATTACAATAATTAGACACGCAACTCAAGACTAAGACTAGCCTTTGACATGCAAACTAACAGTCTAAAAATATACTCTCCGAGATCAACATGCAAACTGCCTATTCTCGCACAGGCTGCCGATGTCGGCTCCTCCATGACTAATGTCAGCCAACTGGTAATCGATGCCAGTTTCTTTCTCACTGCCATCTGACCGACATCGGTTGATCAGACCAATGTCAGTTTCCCTACAACGCATTCAGCAACTCTCTATAACTCTGCATCCTCCGTAACTTCTTCTGTTTGCATCTTGGTGAATCTTTTAGCTCCACAACCTAACAATATCCCACTTGGAGATAAATAGTTGCACCTGTACCTGTACCTGTACACCATCTAAATTATTCTTTGGCTTGTATTCCTCTTCAAGATCGATCTTGAAGACCAACCACCACACAACCTGTGATGCTAAACCTGTCATTCAAGTAACCTACCACATCTGAACCTACATATCCATGTAGTGAAGAACTTGACCCTGCATAACAAGAATCCCTGCTGCTAGTCCCACTGAACTGCCCTCCAGTACTCCTTCCCTGAATTGGCTCCATAATTTTTGACAACCCCCACTGCTTGGAAAAACTTAGGTCTATACTAGACCTCATGTGATTTTGAACCCTATTTCAAGCTAAGCTTGAACTGTCCAGCCCTTGGTGTGCTTTCTAATTTTGCATCCTGCTTCTTGAACCCGCCAACACCGTCTTCACATCAGCTCCCACTGGAGATAAAATCTCCATGTCTTTTATGCCAAAGAATTTTGCTGCTCCAAATTCTTCATGACACACCTCTGAACTAACCTTACCCTTAGCTCAGTAAATCCCTATATGTACAAACCTGCTAGCAAATCACCCACATACAATAACAAGATAATGTTGCGACCATCATTTACCTGGTAAGATAAACACAATAGTTACATTGACATTGACTGAAGCCATGCTTAGTCATCCACATCAAACCTGTACCACTGTCCTACAGCTTCCTCAAGACCATATGCCTTGGCCTTTCGTCTCACGTATCCATCCACTCTCTTCTTTAACTTGGGAATCCATTCCGTCTCTCAGTGCTTACTTCCAGCTGACAACTCTACCAACAAATACCTATTTGGTTCTTCTCCAAGGACTCACACTCCTCATCCATGACAAGCTCCCATTGTATCTGGATTCTACCTGCATTGCCTCTTCCATCTTCTTGGTTCTTGACCATCAATAAGTAATATAAAGAAGGTGAACAATGAATATGAGGTTCACTTACCCTTTCTGACCTCCATATGAGCGTTTGAGACATGTTGATAGCTTGCTATCTGCCCAATATCTGTTTTAGTGACCGATCTCAGCCATCTCCCATTCTGCTCCCGACTGATGTCGGTTCCCTGCACTGACCCTGACTACCGACGTCGTTTCCCTGGCCGACGCCGGTGTCTCTCTTGCCAATGTCGGTTACTTCATGACCGATGTCGGTCTTCCTTCTACCGACGTCAGTTACTGTATGGCCAATGCCGGTACCTGTGTTCGCCTGTGAGTGATAACTTTTTTACCCGTGAGCTCTCCATCGATCAAAATCCTGATCAAATCAACCCTGCTCTGCTCAGAATAATTCAGTTTCCTCACCTAATCTCTGTCTGTCATCTCCTCCATGAACACCAAGGCTTTCCAGTTATTTAGCTTGTCAAAGACATCTGACTTCCACTTCAAAACCTGCATTCTCCTTCTACATATGTGACTAAGCCTATGAAGCCACATCTCTACAACAGAAGGTGAATCAGCAATATAAGTAGATAGATAAAGGATACCTACTTTCTTACCACCATCTAATTCAAGTGTATCCACTGTGAGAGTTACAATGCATCTCTCATCACCCAAATTTCTTGAAGAAATTAGACTCATCTCCAAGACTGGTACCTGCATGACTTCCTTCAACCACTGTGTGTCATCTGTCTACAATTTTAGCTTCACTTCCCCTTCATCAATCATCTGACAAGGCTCTCCAACCCCTTAATAAATCTCTCCAATGTCTCCACAGACATACCTATGAAAAGATGCTCTATTTCGGGCTGCATGGAAAGAGGCAAAAGAATCTGTAAACAAAGATTCCACTTTATCCAGAACATACTGTGCAACATCACCTGCAACATATGCTTCTATGCGCTGATCTTCTACCGACCAACAATCTCTTTTTACCTACTTTTTCTTTCCATCAATCAGACCATTCGTGCTATTTAGTTTCTCCATTCGTAGCTTACTTTCTTCTGCCATTGCTATACTCCCACTCAATCTGAAACCCCTGTGAGTGACTTGTAATCAAAAACACTACCATATCTAAAACCACCTATTAGTCAACCCAACCAAAAGATCTGATACCACTTGTCAGGAACCTAGAACAATAAACATGCTCTGATACCACTTGTCAGGCAATCCAAGAACAATAAACATGCTCCTATGCCTACTTAGTCAGGATCTTGCTCTACCAATAGAGCACATATGATTACTTCTTGTATTAGTAAATAAACACAGAATTTAACCAGAATCAATAAGTAACTAGAAATATGAAACAACACAGGAATTGAGAGACAATACTCAATTGCATTAATAATCACTCAGAAGAATATATAATAAAGAAGATGCCACTTCTTCTTCCACCTCAAAGGTTCACCACACCTCAAGACCTTCTTTCCTCTCTCTCTTGGTCACAACAATCAACTCCAATACATAATTGATGTTCACCTCTCCAACCAGTCAGTAACACGCTTCCAGTTCGTCAAGTACACAACCGTACTCCAAGTAGATCTCCTGCTCTCTGCTGCTACCTACAAATCACTAGACATTACTCACCATTGTAGATCTCCTATAAAAAATCATGCACACATGCTGACCAAGATCATACACATACGAAGAACCTCGTTGATTCTCCAAACCAGTACCCACCTTGGTACTATGGCACTAGGAGGAACGCACCATTGCTCTCTTCTCTTAGAAGGAGCTTATTGCTCTTTTACTCTCTAGCTACAAGTCTACAATACAGCCCATGAGTCCATATATAGATCTCATGCTTACAATAATTATACTACCTTAATTACAATAATTAGACACGCAAATCAAGACTAAGACTAGCCTTTGACATGCAAACTAACAGTCTAAAAATAGACTCTTCGGGATCAACATGCAAACTGCCTATTCTCGCACAGGCTGTCGACGTCGGCTCCTCCATGACCGATGTTGGCCACTGGTAACTGATGCCGGTTTCTTCCTCACTGCCATCTGACTGACGTCGATTGATTAGACAGACGTTAGTTTCCCTGGAACGCATTCAGCAACTCTCAGCAACTCTGCATCCTCCGTAACTTCTCCTATTTACATCTTGGTGAAGCTTTTAGCTCCACAACCTAACATTGGTTCTAGGTAGAATGGACTTGGGTTAGGTTATAAAAGGGTTTTATAGGTTTATTGAGATGGGTTAATGGTTGTGGAGATAAGAGGGAGCCTCAAAGATGTTCAGGTTTAGGATTTGACACTCAAATGGTTGATAGTGGTAAGTGGTTGTTCTGGTTGAGAGGAGGGTGTTTGGAGATGCTTAAATCCAACATAAAAAGGGTATGGAGAGATGTGAAAGTGGGTATAAGATTAATAACTAAAAATTTAAAATAAGAACCATACACTTAGCTTTTTGTTGGTAGTTGATATCTTGAAGAAGTCCTAGAGTAAAGGTGAAGTTGTTTGGGAGACTGAAACTATTTAAGTAGAGAGAAAGCACTTGAATCCTTTGTGTTGGGATGATGAGGTGCCTTCCATGTCTCTGAACTGGTTTTGGTTCAGCTTTGATTCACCAAGAGTAGTTTGTTGTTACTCTCAGTGATGTCGAGGGGTGACCAATGATGGTTAGGGAGAAATAGTCTTAATGTGCCAAAAATAGCCATTTGCACTAAATATTAGAGGCTAAAACATCAAGAATTGGTCTGAGGTAATAAAGGGTTCATGGGGATGCATGAGGAAGAATTCTATTGGAGTTAAGACATTAAATGCTAGGGTAGAAATTGTCTTTAGACTAGGTTTCGATAGGTTAGCCATGGGATTGTGTAGGTGAGGTGGAAACATGATTTAACTAATTTAATTAAATAATTAAATTAGCTAAAGGTGTAAAAGGGTGTGAAAGGTGGTGTTAAGGATAATATAATCAAAGGGAGGCCAAAGGGTGGTTTAAAGGTTAATATGACATCTAGATCCATAATGTATGGGATTCTAGTGTCTATAGTAGTATCGCCATCAAACATTTGATTGAATACTCAGTCTAGTTAGTAACCAAGTGGAGTTAGTTGTACCAATAAATAATATAAATGACTATATAATAAGTAGAGTTACTTTCACTTTTTAAAATATTTTATCTTCCTTGATCTCTACATATGTACGATAGAGATATTGAGTATCATTAAGTCTAGGCACCTCAAATAAATCTAAAAAATGATTTTAGGACTTACATAACATAATGACTAGCCTTATCACAAATCCCTATTAGATGAATAAGGTATAAATAGTTATCAAAATCCCTTACCAATACAATTTAATGCATTAGTGCACAATTAAAAAAACATTAAAAATAGAATTTATATAACAAAACTCATGAAAATAGTTGATGCTTGAGGTTCATGATGAGTTGGCTACAAGAATTAAAAGAAGAAATACAATTACACAAGAGTACCTATTTGTTAATAATTTACAAAACTCATCCTAAATACTTTTTGGGAGAACGCATTTGTGATCAGTCTACCATAGCTATCGTCACTAAACATAGCTTCACCACAATCATCTACAGCCTATTTTTTATGGTGATTTATTTATATGTCTCTTCATTCCTTCACAACCATGATTATGTTTATATTACTCATGCAAAATTACACTACTCTTAAAAGTTGTTGTGAGAGATAAACCTTCCATCTTAGTATATTTCTATCCATTCAAAGCCTCATCAGAGAAACTATTCTCTGCATATCCTCCAATCATTGCATTACATGAAACCCCATTTGTTTTAGTTATTATGTTAAGCACTACTTGGACCTTGTGCATGCTTCTAAATTTTTCTTGGTGGTGTAAACAAATCCTTGCATCATTTGAAGATAACTATTGACCTGTTATCCATGAGGTTGTTTTGAATTTAATACACAAGACTGTTGAATAACTACCATTGTGTTATTTATTAAATAATATAAATTCATAATATTTAATATACCTAATAACATTACATCTATATATAATATAATTTATGATAATATTATACTAAATATGATAGATTTTATATTATCAATTATAATATATTTATATCAATTATTATTATTATTATTATTATTATTATTTATAAAAATATATATTTACTATATAATTTAATTTCCTATATCATATTTTATATTGTTATTATTTATGTGTTTAAATATATAATATATAAATATAATTAATCTAAATGATACTAGTAATAATATATATAATTATTACAGATATTAAAAACATACTTATAGGACGCCACATTTCTAGATCATGAAGTCAGACCCCTCATGTCACTCATCCCACCTTGGAATCTCTCACCACTTTCATTTTTTTTATGGTGTTGAATTTTTGCATCATTTCATCATTGTCTATGTTCATTATCAAATGTGACATCTCCTCCTAATATATCTCATTTCCATGCCTTATGATTTAACACACTACCTTCTTTTCCACCATCACCCCCATGAAAAATATCAAATTAGCATTTCATCAAAAAAAGGTTAGATAAGTTCAGCATTAAAGCATTCCATGTGTCATACCAATGAATCTCTTACCCTTCTATTTTTTTATTGCGTTGAATTTTTGCATTAATTCATCATTTTTCAAATTCACTATGAAATGTGACATTTCCTCCCTATCCATCTCATGTGATTTTAAAGACTGCCTTCTTTTACATCGTCACCCCCATAAAAAATATTAGATTGATTTTTCATGTAAAAAAGGTTAGATATGTTCAACATTTAAGTGTTTCATGTGTCACAAAACTATTGATAATTAAATATCTTCTAACATGGGTTGTACCTATGAGACAACTACTAGTTTTATGATATGTCAATTAAAACCTTAACCTCACAAGAATAACTTACACAATACCAAGATGCATGCAACCAAAAGACATTAATAAAACCTTGTTTTCATCACTACTAGTAGGTACTAAAGTTTTTGCATGGCTATTGCTTACACACACACACACACACACACACACACACACACACACACACACACACACACACACACACACACACACACACACACACACACACAGAGAGAGAGAGAGAGAGAGAGAGAGAGAGAGAGAGAGAGAGAGAGAGAGAGAGAGAGAGAGAGAGAGAGAGAGAGAGAGGTGGTGAAGTGCATGTTGGTGTATTAGTATTTGAAGTATATGTTGATGGCATAAAATTGTGCTAGATCTTAACCAATCAACAATGGGAAGTTTAAAGCTATGGGACGATGTAGCTTGAAACAACCTCCAGATTTTAGAGAAGTTGGTCTCTTCTTTTATATTAGGTGTTGGGGAAAAGGGATAGGAGACTAAATAGAAACACAAAATGTAGGAATTGAAACCTAACTATGGCAATGCGCCTGAGTGTAATCCTAATCCTAACCTAAGCACAATGAGACTATTATAGGATTCAATTACATTTAAGAGCAGACAAGTGCATGATCAATGTAAATGGTCAAAATAATAGAAACAGAGGCTCACAACAAGGAAGTCTTTCATTGAGATACAGGGAATGTCAACAAAGGCATAGTGTTCAATCTTCCTGACAGAATCTTCCAATCACATAAGAGGCACAGAAGTCACATATAGTTATGTAAACCCTCTGATTGAAGAAAATGAGACAAAAGCAAATGACATTCTTAATCACAACTATAGAAAAATCTACAGTATAGACTACTTTGCAAATGACATAGATAACACCAAACAAGGCATGGAGCTCAAATTTCCTTAATTCATTTAGCCACATAAAGGGCACAGAAACATGCACGGTTATATCAACTTTACAACTCAAGAAAATTGAGACAAGAGAAAATGGTGTTACTGATCAAAAACTTTTAAAAGTCTAAAAGTATAAGAAAATTCCCTCCTCCTTTTTTGGTTTTACAATTCTTCTTCTTTTATAGCCTCAAACTCCCAGACAAAATAATTTTGAAATTTGGCGCATTCAATGCCTTGGATACATCTTGATTTGGTGCATTTAATGCCTCAAAAAGGCCATGCTGGAGAAGAGTGGCTGCCCTAATTCTGGCATGTCAATTCCTGTCTGGTACCTCCTTCCATGCCTAAATTTCAAATTTCATCACCTACTAGGCCGCACAACTATCCGTCTTTCACTCACCGGGGACAAACAGCCGGTGCCTTCAATGCTTTGGGGGCTCCAAAAATATACTCGATGAACTGTTCCATCTACTCAAATTAACTCCAGCTAATTTTCCATCCATTTTGCTTTGCGGCAACAGATACACAGAACACTCTATTATGTATGAAATGGGAGAGGACACTTAGTCAATTTTTTGAAAATCCTCTTGTTATTTAGAAGGCATCAGAAAATGGCACTTGGCACTTTTCACCAGATCCATCAAAGACACGTGGCTCTCTCCTTTTCTTTGGCTGTGCTATAGTTTTATTTGGGACTCATATTAGACTCTTATGGATGGTGACACTTGCCAGCTTCCATAGACTTTTGAAGTAACCCTGGGGCTTACCACAATCTTTATTCAGCAATGAAACTCAAAGATGGTCTCTTGACAAATTGGCACATGGCAACCTCTGCTGCTTCTGGGAAGATACATGGCATCTTCCACTATTTCTGAGTATGGAGTAGAAAGGGACTTAGAGAGTGACACTTGGCAGCATCCACTGCTTTATGGCATTTAAGCAAAATAAAATGACGCCTTTCTGCATTGAACTAAAGTATTGAACCCAAGCGTTGAACCAAAGTCTCTTGGGTGCCGATACATGGTGACTTCTACTGCTTCTTGACATTTAAATGGAAAGTTGAAGTTGCGCTCTACCCCAACTCTGCTGCTACAACCAAGGTATACAGGAACCAAAACTGCAGTGCTTGACTAAAAATTTGAATGTAACGTAGAGTAAAATCTTACTCTACAGTTACTGGTGACCATCAAGACTTTTGAGCCTGCTCAAAAAGAATACTCCACCTCTCGCTAGATCAAAATTGTGAAAATTACAGCTTCAAAAGAGCTGTCGACATATGTTTAAAACATTTATTCAAAAGCAAAGCAGGCAAACAATGGAAAAATAATGCGAGGAAGGGAAACTATTTAACTATAATACATGAGAGACCCAAGTCAATTGAAATGTTTCAAATAGATTCTATTTATAGGAATCTCTTCAGGTTTTCCTTCCATCGACTTTAGCTCAAAAAAAATCTTCTGCTTACACGCGTGAATTCTATATGGACCAGTCCACAGTGCTTCAAATTTGGTATGATGCCCTGGCTTAGCAGCCCTTGCATCCCATTTCAAGACAATCGAGCCCACTTCAAAATTAGGATTTGGAGTCCTTTTATCAAAATAATTCTTAACCATTCCTTAATGCTTGATCAATGAATCATGAGCTATGTCCCTCTTTTCTTGAACTACCAGAAGTTCTGCGAGTCTGACCTACATGGGGCCATTTTCTTCAATCTTGATTTGTTTGATTAGCTGAAGAGCAGGGATTTCCAAGCTTAGGGGAATCACGGTAGACTTTTCATATACTAGTTTGTATGGAGACATTTTGATCACCTGCTTGGGCATGATTCTATTAGCCCATAGTGTTAGATTAAGCACTTTATGTCACTCTTTATGATGATTAGCCCCTATCCTCTTGATGAGTCTTATCAGGGTCTTGTTGGTCGATTCTGCCAGACCATTACCTTGAGGGTAATAGTTAGATGAAGTTTTCAGATATATTCCATGTCTCAAGGCAAAGCCAGATACTTTAGACCCCAAGAATGCTTTTGAGTTATTCAAAATGATGGTGTGTGGAGCCCCAAAGCGAGTAGTGATATCCCCTAGAAAATTTAGGATCACATTCTCTATTGCTTCTTTAAGTGGAACCGCCTCGATCCATCTGGTGAAATAGTCTATGGCAGTTAATATCCATTTGTGACCCATGTTGGACACTAGATTTATCATTTTGATGAAGTCAAGACCCCACTGAGCAAAAGGTTCATCCATGACTATAGGACTAAGAGGCATGGCTGCATTCCTCCTCATCCCCACATAATACTGGCAGGATTGACATTTTCTAACCAGCTGATAACAATCTACAAATAAAGTAGGCCAAAAATATCCTGCCTCACTTATCTTTATGGTTGTGGTCTTTGCATAAAAATTCCCCCTGATGTTCCATGATGCATATCATGTAGTATCCCCTTAGCTTCAGCCTGTTTGACACACCTTGACAATTTTCCATCAGAATTTCTCCTGAAAAGGACTTGTTCAATTAAAACAAAATGAACTCCCTATATCCAATAATATCTCCTCTTGTTTCGAGGGAGTTCTCTCAGATAAATCCCATTTTTCATAAATTGAATCCTTCTTGCGACCTAGGATTCCTGATCAACCTCTTGTAATTTTAGCACTGTCTTTGGCTCTCCTTCTAAATCCACTTCCTTAGATAACATCTTTTCCAGTTCTTGGGTCATGTATTGGCATAGACCCCTTCTTTTGACTAGCTTGGTGGGTTTGATTTCCACATCATATTCAAGTATCTTAGTGATCCAATTGGCTCTTTTCTAAGTAATCTCCCCCTCCATGATGTATTCCATGACACTTGGGGTGAGCCACAAGTATCAAATTTTTTTCCCTGATATCAGATGCCTAAATTTCTTGAGGGCTTTCACCATGGCATAGGCTTGTCTTTCCACAAAATTGTACCTGGTCTCACAATCCCTGAGGGTTCTTGAAAAAAAGGCTATTGGGTGTTCCTTTTCCAGCCTATCATCCTTTTGCGTCAAGACATCAACAATACTTGACTCTCCTCCATAGACATACATTACAAAGGGATTGAGAAAATTTGGATTTTTTAGCACTGGGGCTGCTAAGATAGCCTTCTTGATCCCCTCAAAATCTTGTCTTCCTTTTGTATTCCACTTGAAGACTAGGTCCTTTTTTAGCAAGAGTGTCATTGGTCTAACCAAGCCTGGAAAATCAAATATGAATTTACTGACAAAATTGATTTTCCCTAAAAAGGACTGGACTGCCTTTTTATTTGCTGGAAGGGGTAGGTCCATTATAGCTGCGATTCTCTCAAGATCTATAGAAACTCCTTCCTTGGAAACTATGTGCCCCAACAGTTTACCCTGAGGTATAATGAAAATACACTTCTTGGGATTCAATGATATCCCAAAATCCTGACATCTCTTGAAGACAGATTCTAAATGATCAAAATGATAATCAGCATTTTTTGAGAAACTAGTAAGGTCATCCAGATAGACCAAGATGACCTTATTTATTAGTTCACCAAAGGCTATATCCATAGCTCGTTGAAAGGTGATTCCTGCATTTGATAATCTGAATGGCATCTTCACGTAGGCAAATGTCCCCCATTTAGTAGTGAAAGTAGTTTTATATTAGTCCTCCTCAGCTAGCCAAATCTGATTATACCCAGAGAAACCATCAAGTAAAGAAAACCTCTATGATCCAGCCACAATTTAAAGAATTTGTTCCATGGAGGGCAAGGGATAGTGGTCTTTCAAAGATGCTCTATTTAGATCTCTAAAGTCTACACAAAATCTTACATCTCCATTCTTTTTTCTAATAGGGACTAGATTTGATACCCAAGTTGAGTGTTTGATTGGAAATATTATTTTGGAGTCTAGAAGTTTATGCAACTCATCTACCATTAGAGGCTCTATCCTTGGTTTACTGGTCTTTATTTCTGTTTGATGGGCTTGGATCCTTCAGTCAACTCTATTGTGTATTGGATAATATCTCTGTTGTATCCATGAAGGTCTTCATAGCTCCAAGTTATGACTCTATCATATTTCTGGCACAGTTTGATTAATCTTTCCTTCTCTTTTTGGGTTGCAAAATTTCCAACTTTTATCCTCTTCCCGTCACTCACCTCTACCTCAGAATAGTCTACTTTATCTACCTAGAACCTTTTCTTTTCCAAGCTCACATCTTCTAGGTCAAACAAGTTTTCTAAGGTGATCAATCCCTTAGGGAGCTTATTAGTCCTTAATTGAATAATCTGATCACCATATGCCTCTTCAATTTTAGTTTGTAATTGATCAGCAAACTCATCTGATTGTTGTAAGGAGACTACCTGAGCATCATTTTCAAACACTTACCAATTTTCATCATTGTCTGGGATGGTTGGCCTCACTATAACTTTTACTGACTCATTGTTGACCAATAGGCCAGTTGTTGGGTTAAACTATGAGCCAATCTGAGCCATCCTATCAGCCTCAGAGTTTTGACTTCTAGGGATTATCTCAATATTAAAAGCTTCAAAATATTCTATCAAATCCCAAATCCTATGCCTGTAGGATCTCATTCTCACATTCTTGGCCGTTTCCTTCTCCCGTATTTGCTTTACTACTAATTATGAATCTCCTTTTACTTTTAGGTTCTTTATTCCCTTTTTCTTGGCTAACAGGAGCACATGTACTAGAGATTCATATTCTACATCATTATTAGTGCAAGCAAATTGGAATCAGATAGCCCTTAAAATTTTATCACCATTTGGAGCAGTAAGACAAATTCCTGCTCCAACACCATGTCTACTCCTAGCCCCATCAAAATTCAAAGTCCAGACCTCTAAATCTTGAGCAGTAGGTACCTCCTCCCTTTGAATGTTTGGGATCTCTTGATCTTCATAAAAAATGACATACGTGCCCAAACCAGTAGAGTCATAGTTCCCATACGAGTCGCTACGCATCATAGCCAAAAATTGGTTGTTTTCTTCTTCTTGATCATGCTCAGTCCAGTCTCCTAGTTCGTCAAAAAAAATTCTTTCTTCTTTATTCAACATGGCATGATCTACTTCTAATATTATTGTCAGTTCATTAGTGATGTGGTCTTTGGATATTAGTTCAGATAGGATCTTCATCTTTGAACCGTATATGGTTCTCAGGATGAGGTGAGACCAATCAAGAGACATATATCCTCCTATTTTTGTTGTAAAGTCTCTGGATAAACATAAACCAAAGACAAGAGGAATATCTATGACAACTATATCTTGGTTGAAAATTATGTTGGGACACATGTATAACTGCAAGGGGAGTTGCCTAATTCTCCCTATTGTTTGCACTATTTTGCCATCTAGCTGCATAACTCCTTTGGCAAGGGGTTCATAATTTATTTTCAAAGCATCAGCTATTTGCTTGGGCATCATAGTTGTACTAGCTCCTGAATCTATCAATGCATTATGCAGAATTTTCTTTCCAACTATTAGAGTCAAATAGAAAGGCTCTAGCTTAGATTTACTTACTTGTGTTGCATCGTTCACGAAGGTTGTTGTCTTTGGAGGAATCGTATCTTTAAGCTTTTCATTTCTAGCAGGTCCTTCCTTGGTAACTGCATCTTGGGGCACTACTTTCCCTTGCAGAGCTTCTTGCAGTAATGTCTTTTGTTTAAGAATAGCCAAAATATCCCATATCGACACTTGTGCCAGAGTTTTCTTTAATTGGTCCACAATATTGATCAGTCCCAAAGACTGGGTTTTTTGGTAATAGGGATACCTCATTCTTTCTTGACTATGGACAGGGACCCCTTGATCTTGTACCGATTATGGCACTTCTTGTCTAATAACAGTGTTCCTTTGCCCTTGAGATGGAGGATTATTCTTGACCTAACCACTTGCAATCTCAGGCTGCTCCACCATCCTCTTTGATCTAGTGTAATAATCAAATTTCACTACTGGCCTTTGGGAGGTAGATGCTCCGTTCAAAAAATTTATTTCTTCATCTTCAACCCATGAGAAAAAAGCATGTTCTGGGGCTATTTCTTCCTCTTGCTGTAAGGACATTCCTTGCATTTGAGCCACTAGCACTGAATTCTGCATACCGAGAGACTGGTAGGCTTGATTGCTACTGTTACTAGCAAACTGACCATCCATTCTTCTCTGCTCAACCACTCTTTGTTGTATATTGCCTCTAGTACAATCTCTGGGGGTGTGAGCATCATTGCAAGGGAAACACCAAGCATTAGTATCATCCACATAATTATTCTGACCTGGAACCATCTCCCTATTTGAGTTGGGAGGAATGGTCTGTGAGGGCATGGGAACAGCAACTAATTAATTTGCTAGTTGATTGTTGGTTTGCCTTGGAGGGCCTTGATACTGTTTTGTTTGGGACAAAAACCTATTCCCTTGATAGCCTTGATAAAAAGGCTTAGGGAAAGTGTTCTACTACCTCTTCATATTAATTAGCTCATTAGAGAATGTCCTTAGCATACTTTTGATATCATCCATCTCGGATGACTGAGCAGGGGCCAGTTGCTTCACAGATGATGAAGGGTAAGTATACATAGACATAGGCGGGCTTACAACTTTAGGAACCTCTTGAGGTAGGGGCAAGGTAATTTCTGGGAATACAAGCATGGGAGGCCTTGGAGGTAACTTTCTAGCATCAATTAAATGATTTTCAGCTCTGACCGCAAGGTCATAAGCCCCTGACAAAGTATGTCCTCCCAGTGACTGAATCATAGCAGATATATCTGAATTTAAAGCTTTGAGATAGAACACTATGGCCATACCATGTGGTGGTTTAGCTGCAACAGGGATTTTGTCCCAAGTTTTATAGAATCTGGTGTTGAAGTCAGTCATGTCCTCTTGTGGTCCCTTCTGAATGGTGATCAACTATTGTAATAAGGAAGACTTATCACCCTTCTTTGTAAATCTTTCAAAGAATAGATCTCGAAGCTGGTCCCATGTGGATATGGTATTTGGGGTCAAAGACCGATACCATTCTAAGGCCTTCCCTTTGAATGAGGCTACTAACAACCTTAGGGCCACATTTTGCTCTGTCACACCATGTATGGTGTAGATATCTAATACATCTTGAAGATGCTCCATGGGTGTTTTTGAGTCCTGCCCACTGAATTTGGGTAGAGCTTTTAGTGCATTTACTTGGATAGGATCCCAAATAATTGGTGGTGTCAGGAGGATTAAGGGACTACCAGTGTTCCAGCTTGCATAATTTCTTGGGGGTACCGGGGCTCCCATGTTTGGTACTGGTACAAACTAGTTAGCTCTTCTTCTTGGACTAATTACCAGAGGTGGCAAAAGAATACTTGGATTTGTATCAGATTGTGATCTGGTGACTGGTCCATAGCTCTGACTCCTCGTAGCTCTCTGGTTCATGTGGTCTTGAAAGAAACTTCAAGACTGGTCCCACCGGGCGTACCAAAAATTCTTGATGGTGTAAAATTGCACTAGATCTTAACCAATCAACAATGGGAAGTTTCAAGCTGTGGGATGATGCGGCTTGAAACAACCTCCAAATTTTAGAGAAGCTGGTCTTTTCTTTTGTATTGGGTGTTGGGGAAAAGGGATAGGAGACTAAATAGAAACACAAAATGCAGGAATTGAAACCTAACTATGGCGCTGCACCTGAGTGTAATCCTAATCCTAACCTGAGCACAATGAGACTATTATAGGATTCAATTACATTTAAGAGCAGACAAGTGCATGATCAATGTAAAAGGTTAAAATAATAGAAACAGAGGCTCACAACAGGGAAGTCTTTCATTGAGATACAGGGAATGTCAACAAAGGCATAGTGTTCAATCTTCCTGACAGAATCTTCCAATCACATAAGAGGCACAGAAGTTATGTATAGTTATGTAAACCTTTTGATTGAAGAAAATGAGACAAAAGCAAATGACATTCTTAATCACAACTATAGAATAATATACAGTATAGACTACTTTGCAAATGATACAGATAACACCAACCAAGGCATGGAGCTTAAATTTCCTTAATTCATTTAGCCACATAAAGGTCACAGAAACATGCACGGTTATATTAACTTTACAACTCAAGAAAATTGAGACAAGAGCAAATGGTGTTACTGATTAAAAAATTTTAAAAGTCTAAAACTATAAGAATATTCCCTCCTCCTTTTCTGATTTTACAATTCTTCTTATTTTATAGCCTCGGACTCCCAGACAAAATAATTTTGAAATTTTGCATATTCAATGCCTTGGATACACCCTGATTCGGTGCATTCAATGCCTCAGAAAGGCCAAGCTAGAAAAGAGTAGCTACCTTGATTGCAGCATGTCAATTCCTGTTTGGTACCTCCTTCCATGCCTAAATTTCAAATTTCATCACCGACTAGGCCGCACAACTGTCCGTCTTTCACTCACTGGGGACAAACAGACGGCACCTTCAATGCTTTGGGGGCTCCAAAAATCTACTCGATGAACTGTTCCATCTACTCGAATTAACTCTAGCCAATTTTCCCTCCATTTTGCTTTGCAGCAATAGATACATGGAACACTCTGTTATGTTTGAAATGGGAGAGGACACTTAGTCAATTTTTTGAAAATCCTCTTGTTATTTAGAAGGCATCAGATCATGACACTTGGCGCTTTCCACTGGATCCATCGAAGACACATGGCTCTCTCCTTTTCTTTGGTTGTGTTGTAGTTTTATTTGGGACTCATATTAGACTCTTATGGATGGTGACACTTGGCAGCTTCCGTAGACTTTTGAAGTAACCCCGAGGCCCACCACAATCTTTATTCAGCAATGAAACTCAAAGATGGTCTCTCAAAAATTGGCACATGGCAACCTCCACTTCTTCTAGGAAGATACGTGGCATCTTCTGCTATTTCTGGGGATGGAGTAGAAAGGGACTCAAAGAGTGACACTTGGCAGCATCCGCTGCTTTATGGCATTTAAGCAAAATAAAATGACGCCTTTCTGCATTGAACCAAAGTATTGAACCCAAGCATTGAACCAAAGTCTCTTAGGTGCTAATACGTGGTGGCTTTTGCTGCTTCTTGACATTTAAATGAAAAATTGAAGTCGCGCTCTACCCCAACTCTGCTGCTACGACCAAGGTATATGGGAACCAAAAATTGCAGTGCTCGACTAAAAATTTGAATGCAACGTAGAGTAAAATCTTACTCTACAGTATATATTTTTTCATGTATTTAGAATAATAAATTCTACTTTTTTGATTGAGTATATGTTGGTGTATTCATATTCCACTATGTATGTTTCTACATACATCTAGATCAAGTTGTGTTAACTTATTGAACTTGGTAAGTGATATTTCATAGGATCTTTTATATGATCACCTTCATATAACCATTACATTAACAAGATTAGCATTGTGAGTTATACATATTCAATGCCATTGGATTTGCCAATGATGTCCCTTAACACACCTATTTTCGCATACATTATTAGTTGGGTCAGTAGCACAATAATTTTGGCATACACTACTAGTTGAGTTGATAGCAAAATTATTTATTCTAATTTCTTTGTATGTCATCAACCAAACTGATGATGTTTTCTACAATAATTTTTGACTTCTAGAGATGTGAACCATATTTTTAAATTTTTTTTTTTTTATAAAAAATTGAGATTTTTAATAATAAAAAAGATGAATTCTCATTATTTATGCCCACACTTCCTTCCTTAAGAAGAATAAGATAAATTAAGTTTAGATTATAATAGATTTAGGAAATAATAGTTTGTAATAAAAGCCTTAAATATATCAATAATAAGATCTACACCATAGAGGTATACCAAGTATCTAGAGTCCTTATCTTTAGTCTACTTAGATTTTCACCTTTCTTTCTTGACTTCACCTACAAACATTGCTTAAAAAATGATTAAATCTAAGGGAACTATCATTGCATCAACAATTCGATTCAAAATTATTGTTTTTTACCCTAAATATTGTTTTTGTTCTTTTGTCATTTTTCTAATGTTGCAAGTTTCATGTATTTGATAGTATATCGTAATGTTTCTTGTTTTCATTTTATTTATTAATACAATTTATATAATTTATTATTATTATTTTAGAGTGGGGGTTTTCAAAAGGGCCCTCCCCTTTTATAATGGATAAAAAATATAGATCATACAAAGCATAATGAAACTCTTCTACCAATAGAAAAGGAAACAATAAAACAAGCAGATGTGGCCTAAAGAGATAGAATGATCAAAGACAATTTTCAACTAAAATAAATAACAGCAAAAAAGTAGTAGACAAACAACTAAGATCCTTCGATGAAATTCTTTTTTTTGGATCTAAGGGTCATACTAGATGGTTCCATTTCCTTCTTACCATGACTCCTTTTCTTGTGACTAACTACCACCCAATCTCCCTTGCCCCCTTAATTAGGGGAAATGGGGATATTAACTTCCAATGAATGAACTGTAAAATTTTTTAATTGAACCTTGAGCCTTTGTCTCCTTAGCCACTACCTTCCCTCTAAGAGCTAAATTTTCTGTGGGTCTAATATTGACCTTTTTCTGAAACACTATTAGTATTATCATTTGGATCTGCCTTTTCCATAGGCATTTCAGGTACCATCTTTGGGTCTTCAATCTTAGAATCCACTTCAACTATTGTGTGTTCTAAGCCAACATCCTTCCACCAAGTGATTCTTATTTTTATGTTTAATGCTTAGACATTTTTTCACCATATGTCCAGTTTGAAAACACCTATGGCATCTAAAAAGTAACCCTTCATAGTCTAGATATTGGTCCCACGTTTTGTCCTTTAGTTTCATCTCCACTTAGGTTGGTAAATCCTTAGAGATATCTAAATTCACCAAAAGTTAGGCATAGGTTGAGTGATCCATTATTGCACAATTAAAGGGACATGAGGATCATTGTGTTGTAGAATCCTAATTTTATGTCTAGTATATTGTAGTGAATTTACCTTAAATTTTTACCTTACCATTTATTGAATTATCTTCACATTTTCATTAAAACTTTTATTTTTCAAGTATTTTGTCAAAACTATTTTCTCCATTTATATTGTCTAAAATTTTATCCGTTATCATACATTGGACTGTATCCATGCTACCCAAAAAGATTTAAGATAATAGAATCCCACAATCACAATACAACAATGTAGATTTCGATATGGCCTCTACTTGTACACTAAGAGAAAATATAATCCTTCCTAAAGTCAACAATAGATCTTTAAGAAAACAATGACCCTCCTCAAGAGGATAATCTAATAGAGGGAGAAAAAACGACTACATTGAGGTTATTGTAGAAATGCAACAGTTCTTAGGTTAAAATCACCAACACATAAGAAGTATCCTAAAGAGATCCTACTCCTTGCAAATTATTGTTTTAGCACTCGTACAAATAAGTGACAGGCATTTTTTCATGTTAGCAAGAAAGCCATGCCAATATTATTACTTCCTCCATATTTGACACATCTACAATCCACATATTTTAAACTTGTGCAGAAATTCTAATTTAATAAAAAAAAATTAAATATAATTTAGGAAAATTTCTTAATGTCAAGAAATTACATACCGTGAGAATTTCCTAATGTCAGGAATTTACATACCGTGAAAATTTCTCAATGTC
This sequence comes from Torreya grandis, assembly GCA_037957365.1. Lineage (NCBI taxonomy): Eukaryota > Viridiplantae > Streptophyta > Pinopsida > Cupressales > Taxaceae > Torreya > Torreya grandis. The sequence continues at coordinate 118,040 of JARHVA010003433.1, forward strand.
AAGAAATTACATACCGTGAAAAATTCTTAATGCCAAGTAATGAACTTCACTTCTATAAACCTCACTATAGACTAAACACATAAAACCTCCTCCTGAAGAACCATACCCTTCGCCTTCTGACAATACAGCTTTGTCAGTCAAAGCAGCTTTCACACTCCATCACCGAAAGGGATTTGCAGGAGCTTTGTCAGTCATGTCATAGCCTGGAAAACAACGACAAAACATGGCAGCCCATACCTGCATTTAATTTTGTATCTAGAAGCCACACATTAGTTGTCAAAGATCTCTGTATAACATAGCCATATGTTTAAGTAAGAAGAAAAATATACGCAAGCTGAATTCCTGAGTGTGAATGCCGTAGCATTCTAGTTGTTTGCATATAAAATATAAACTGAAGCTCATATGTAGTTGTTTGCGTTGGCGTTTTATTTAATGGCACTTCAACCTGCCAAATGATGACAATGAATTCTATATTCCGTGCTAACAATGGTCACCTGGGCGCTTGAAATTGACGTTACTCTAAGACTAGTCTCAGGAAGGCAGTTGTTTGATGATCTTCCGAAGCTGTAGATAAGAGTGAAAGCCTGAAAAGTTTAGAGCGCAGTCAGCTAGCGTGGGAAACAGTCACACAGCCGCTGCAACCTGTCAAAAGAAGAGCGGAATGTTGGCAGAAAGACTAGCCAACAAAAGAAGAAGCTGTGTCTGAACACAGCCTGTTCGTAAAAAGTTTTTTGAAGGCAAGAAGAAGCTGATATATCAAAGGAACCAGCAGCAAGGAAAGAGCCTGAAGCGTGGGAAGGCGATAAAGAGTGCAGTTTGCGGTCAAAGGGCAGTCAACAGTGTGATTTGTTTGTTGTTGAAACAATGCAAGCAAATTAAGTTATAGAAGTGGTCTAAATTCATAGCATAGCTGGAACGGATGTTAAAAGTTGGCAGATCCGCCAACGTTAGATGGTCAGAATTAGGATGCATGGCCTAAGAAGATGAAGACGATAATAATTGCAAATGATTTGTGGGGAGTTACTAGTCAGTGGATTGATTGATGTGACTGATCAAGCTACATACAATCCATTGTCAAATACTCGGAAATCCCAGTTCAAGGAGAATCGGAAGGATGCAAACACCTTGAACTTGATCGAGACAGCAACGGCATAAGCCATATACCTCAAAATGGTAGCAACAAAATACTCAAAGGAGGCAAGGGAGATTCTCCAAAACACTTGCAAAGGTATTAACAAGGTGATGTTGGTCAAACTCTAACTACTCAGAGGAGAGTTTAAAACTCAAACTCTTTAGATGAATGATGGTGAGTCCATTTCAGTTTTTCATACCAGATTTTCTAGCCTAACAAATCAGTTAATAATTAATAGTTAAACTATGGAAAATCAAAGTATCAATGAGAATATATTGAAGAGTTTGCCATTAAGATTTGATTCAGTTGTCATTGCAATTGAAGAGGCTAAAGAACTTTCAAGGATGACAGTGGATGCGCTGGTGGGTTCCCTACAAACCCACAAGCATCAGTTGAATAGATCTAGACCTTCTTCCTTAGAGCAAGTCTTCAAGGCTCAGAGTAGTTTCAGAGGCAAGGGGAAGGAAGAGAAAATAAAGATAGAAGATTTAGAGGAGAGGAAGGAGAAGAATTTACTATCAAAGAGCAAGTTCAAACAATCAAGAAGGACCAAGCAACTCATAGTCAAACTCCTTAGAAAAGAAGAGCGATACCTCAAATCAAAGGTATGATGAAAGTAATGTTCAGTGTTACTATTGCCACAAGTATGGTCATTTTTCTAGTGAATGTAGAAAGAGGCAGTGTGACCAGTCAAGACAAAGTACAAATGTAGCTAATGAGAAATTAAATGAATTTCAACATTTGCCAAACATGTTTATTGTATGTAATATTGTTGAGCAAAGTAACAATGAGGTTTGGTTCTTGGACAACACTTATAGTAACCACATGAGAGGTAATGAGAGCTTGTTTGTCTCCATTGACAAAATTATTCAGTCCAATATTAGGATAGAGAACAATGAAAAAGTTCCAATTGTGGGCAGAGGAACTATCGTCATTTGCACCAAGCAAGGTGAAATAAGAGCAATCCAGGATGTCTACTATGCGGCAAAGTTAAAACACAATATTTTGAGCTTTTAATAGTTGGTCCAATAAGGATATAGAGTCCTAATGGAAAATGGAGAGTACACAATCTTTGAAAAGGATGAAGTAATAGAAAGATAATTATGCTTCAAATGATAAAGAATCACATGTTTCTACTCAAGATGCAAATTGATTTTCCTAAGCAACTGAAGAGTACAATGGTTATACAACAAGTAACCTTCAAGACAGTCATCAAAGAAACATCTAGACTTTAGCATTTGAGGTAGAGAATTTAAGATATTATGGATTAAGTCTTTTTTAAAGAAAGATATGGTTAGGGGACTACCAACAATAGTAGAACCTAATAAAAAATGTGAAGTATGCATCTTATAAAAACAACATAAGCAATGCTTTCAATCAGGGATGTCTAGGAAGGCAGAAACACCATTAGAGTTGGTTCACTCAAATTTGTGTGGCCCAATGGAAACTCTCACTTTCTCCAAGAATGCATATTTCTTGACTGTCATAGACGACTATAGCGAGAAGACTTCGGTTTATTTCTTAACGAATAAATCTAAAGTCTTTAATAAATTCAAGTGGCTCAAGGCATTTGTTGAGAAATAAAGTGGGCACTTCATCAAGGCCCTGAGAACAGATAGAGGGGGAGAGGGAGAGTATGTCTCTAAATAATTTCTAAGTTTTAATAGGAATGAAAGCATTGAAAAACAATCCACCACTAAGTACACTCCACAATAAAATTGGGTTGCTAAAAGGAAGAATAGAACCATGTAGAATGGATGCAAGCATGTTGAAGGACAAGGGGCTTTCAAATGAATTTTGGGGTGAAGATGTAGGAACAACAATATACTTGTTAAATAGATGTCTCACAAAGGTCGTAGGAGACAGGATTCTACAAGAAGTGTGGATAAACAGAAAGTATAGTGTAGACCATCTAAGCATCTTTGGGTGTGTAGCATATGCATTTATGCCAAAGGAAAAAGGACGTAAGTTTGATGATAAAAGAGATAAGTGCATCTTCATTTGTTACATTAAAGAGTCTAAAGCATATAGACTATATAACCTTCTTACCGAGAAGGTTGTGACTAATAGGGATGTTGAATTCATTGAGAATGAATCATGGCATGTCATTATTGACACTACGATGAGTATCTCAATAGAAATACCCCTGGATGATGCAGAAAATGGAAATGAATATAGTCAAGCTAAACTATCATAGATCAATGTGGTGAGACTTTAGAAACACTTTCATCTACATCAAATTGACAACATACTCCTCAGTCAACTAGCTCTAACAACAGTTCAAATCCAACCCTTGCTTCTCTATTCCCAAGAAAGACAAGGAGTTTGAGGGAGATTTATGATAATACAAACTTTATGATGATGAAACCCTGATTTTTACTTAAATTTCTCATAATGATCCTACATGTTTTGAAGAATTAGTGAAAGAATAAAAATGTTGTCAAGCCATGGATGAAGAAAAAGATGAAATAAAGAGAAACAAAACATGGGAGCTAGTAGAATTACCTAAGGGTAAATAGGTGATAAGTGTTAAGTGAGTCTATAAGACCAAGAGCATTGCATGAGGAAAAATTGAGAGGCACAAAGTAAGATTGGTTGTTAAGGAATACAAATAACAACCTGAAATAGATTATGATGATACATGTGCTCTTTTTGAAAGAATGGAAACCATGCAGGATGTCTTAGCAATAACTACCCAACATAAGTGGAAGGTATATCAAATGGATGTAGACTCTGCCTTCCTAAATGTAGTGCTCAAAGAAGAGGTATATGTGAATTAACCACCTAGCTAAGAATTCCTAGGACAAGAAGACAAAGTGTAAAGGCTAAAGAAAGCACTCTACAGGCTTAAGCAAGCACTAAGTTCATGGCACAATAGAATTGATTCATATTTTACTAACAACAGCTTCAAAAAAAGTAATAGTGAGCCCACACTTTACATGAAGGCAAGCCATGGTAAGATTTTTATTGTTGTACTATATGTAGATGATTTGATCTTTATAGGAAATAATGATCCTTTCATTATTGAGTTCAAAGAATCAATGAAAAGATAATTTTAAATGACATACTTAGGTTTGTTAATGCACTTCCTCAGCATAAAAGTATAACAAACGCATAATGGTATATGTATCTCTCATTCCAAATATGCAACAAATGTCTTGAAAAGACTCAGAATGTTGAACATCAAGCCTGCACCAACACCAACAACCACAGGGCTGCAATTGAGTAAAGAAGATTGCAACAATGAGGTGAATCCAACCTTATACAAGAGCATGGTTGTAAGTCTAATGTACTTCACAACATCTAGGCTTGACATAATTTATGTAGTAAGTTTGGTTTTCATATTCATGTAGACACATAAGGATACACACTAACAAGCATGTAAGAAAATGTTAAGATATGTCAATGACACCAAGAATTATGACATCTTCTATACTACATCAAGTGAACTTAAGCTAATTAACTATACAGACAATGATTGGGCATGAAGTGTAGATGACAGGAAGAACACATCAAGATATGTGTTCCATATGCATTAACGATCCATTTCATAGGCATCTAAGAAGTAACCCATAATATCTCTTTCCATAGTAAAAGATGAGTATATTACAACAAATGTAGCTACATATTAGGCTATTTAGCTAAGAAGAATCCTAGTATATTTGAATGAAGAAAAAGAAGATGGTACTACAATTTATTGTGATAATGTATTGTCAATAGCTTTGACAAAGAACCCAGTTTTCTATGGACAGAGAAAACATATTCAAATCTATTATCATTTCATAAGGGAGTTGGTAGAACATGGACAATTTGAGCTTCAATTTTGTAGGTCTAAGAAGCAGCTCCTTGATATTTTTATAAAAACACTATCAAAAGAAAGCTTTGAACATCTAAGAGACTGTTTAAGTGTACTTGATAGTGGTAGAAAGTAAGGGGAGTGTTAGAATAATCAATTAATTTCTCCACTGACTTTCACCGTCAATTGTCTTATTTCTATGTAGTGTATGGAAGACCTTCTAACGATATGAGAATACCTTTTAGTGATGGAGTGTTAGAATAATCAAGTAATTTCTCCATTGACTTTCGCTGCCAATTGTCTTCTTTCTGTGTAGTGTATGGAAGACCATACCCTTCTCCTTCTAAAAATATGGATTTGTTAGTCAAATCAAATTCAACACTTCATCACTGAAAGGTATTCTCAAGAGCTTTGTCAGTCATGTGACATCCTAAAAAAATAATAACAAAACATGGCATCCTATACCTGCATTTAATTATGTATCTACAAGCTAAGCATTGCTTGTCAAAGATCTCTGTATATTTGCATATAAGATATAAGTTGAAGCTTATTTGTGTTTGTCTTCTCCATTAGTGCATGGTATGTTAGAGCATTATGTGTCTTGTAAGTTAATAAAAACCTATATTTGTTTACCATTTATTCTTTCATTCTTCTCATAATAAAAGAGGATTGGAAATGTTTACAGTTGGGATTGATTGGAGATCCTCCTTTATCACCATTGACGTGAATCTAGATTCTAATATTCCTTTGTGCACTGGAAAAAATCTGGAGGATATGCATTTAAAATCTATTCTCCTTTAGATGGACAACCTTGCATAGATCACGACAGGGCCATAGGTGAAACTATACAGCCGCAGGAATACACCCTTATCAAAATGGAAGTCATTTTTTCTATCACAATAAATTGAGGTCAAATATAATATATGATCAGACAAACATTATTTGAAGTGATAAAGTCTCGCAAAAAGGATCTTCTCTTGTATGTTTCTTTTTTATTTACTCGATGTTCTTTTATATGTTTTTTACATGTTTTTTTGTTTCATTTGATGTCTTTTTTTTTTAAATAAATTTTTGGTTTAAACATTTGATAGTTATGTTATAATTTTTACTTTCATTATGTGAGCATTTAATTAATTTAAAAAATAAATACACTCACATTATTATAACCTTCCATCCTTCATATGTTATTATAAGGACATTTAATCAATGTAATTATTATACATTATAATAATAAATAGATGAAATTTGAAAATTTGAGCACACACAATAATTATATCACATGTACATCTTTTAGTTGTTTCATATTTTACTATCATTTGTATGGGTAAAGTTGAATAAAAAAGTTTTTAGACCAATTTGAACTAAATGTATTATATAATTCTAAAACTTAAATATTTCTTTAATTAAGTTTATTGTAGATGAATTTGGAATGATCATATCTTTCTAAACTAACTTCCAATTCTCATAACTATCACTATAAACGATAGATGAAAATATCAAATATAATTATTAGGTGCAATTGTATGTATCAAAGAATTTGTGCAAGAAATAAAATATGAATCAGAACAAACGAGTTAACTAAAAAATAAATAATTTAAATATCATATTTGTTAACATTATTACTTTTTCATACATTTAAATATTATTTCAAATTAATAATTAATTAGAATATATATCTTAAATAAATTTAATTAAAAAGTGACGAAAGATATCATTTTCTAAATACCTCATTCTATTTTTTAAAAAAATCTAAAATTATATTATACTTTAAAATTGATATCTCTTAAATCATTTAGATAAATTATCTAAATATATCTTAATATATATTTGGATAAGCTTTGTTCAAATCATATATTATCTAAATAAAGAGTTAATGCAATAAACACTAAGTAGGCAAACTAATCTGGTAAATAATTTGTAAATCTATTATTATATAGTTTTTTTGGGTAGGGTGTTAAGGATTATTAAATGGACTTAACTTTTTATTATAAAATAAAAGCAAAACATTTGTTTCATTAAAAATAAATTTTTAATTTATTTTTAAAAATGATGACATATTTTATTACATGGATTTAGTTTTAAAATGAAATTTTATCCTTCACAAACACAATTAAAAGATGTTAAAATAAAATAATGTCTGAATTGTGTGGGGGATTTCTCCTTGGAAAATTCATGCATATAATCTTCAACATATTGATTGAGTAAGTAGCTTTACCTATTAGAGGAAAGAGGACACAAATGTTATCATATAATCTAGTTTTATGTTTGAAGTTCACTACAAGAATAAATGTTTGGATTGCATATAAAAAACTATTTTACCATTTTAGGTAATTTTTATTTTCCATGTTAAACACATTTTGGAACAAGCATCTGAAAAGGAAATTCAGGATGTTTTTTTATGGAGTTCATGGCTCTCCATTTTGTAGTTGAATAGAAGATTAATCGGGTATGCCCACATTTATATACTTTGAGGAATTAAATTAATTTTTAAAAATGATGACATATTTTATTACATGGATTTAGTTTTAAAATGAAATTTTATCCTTCACAAACACTATCATAGAAAAAGATAGGTAGAAGCGTGGTGACCATATTTTACTTAGCTACATTCTACTTAGTTACTCTGTAAAACCCAAACATAACTAAACTACATAGAGTTCAAATAAATTAAAAATATTTTAAAAACATTCTTATATATAAAATTAATATTAAGTTAAGACTCATTTATAACACAGAAATACTAAAATATTTTAAAAACATTCTTATTTATATACTTAGCATTAAATAAAGATTTATTTATAATATTAAAAGATGTTAAAATATTTTAAAAACATTCTTATATATACAATTAAGATTATATATACAATTAAGATTAGGTTAAGACTTATTTATAATATTAAGAGATATTAATACTCTAATAATCACAGATCAGATGTAAGCCAAGTCAATATGATGAGCATTCCACTCAAAATTCAGATTTTAATACCATAACGATCAAAGATATAAACTAGGTCCATAAAATGACCGTTCCACTCAAGGTTCACTTAAATTCCATTCCGTTACATAGCTTTATAATTCAAAATATCTAGAATGCTATAGTCGATTAGAAGATAAATGACAAACATGCGTACGATTTACGTTCAATCGAATAATCGAAGTACCATAGTCTAAGGATATCCAAATAAATATAAATAAATAATATATAATCAAATTAAATAGTAAAGGGACTTTTAAGTCCCAGCTGAACGATTGTTTAAATCTGGACCCTCCATTCCTTTGGAGCCCGAATATTTTTTAAATCTAACGGTAAACATTATAAAAAGGATTTGATAAGCATCAAATGGCCATCTAATATTTCTTCTGTTCGCATTGGTTGAGAATTTCCTTAGCCAGATTTTTTATTTTTTATTTTTTTATTTTTTATTTTTTATTTTTTATTTTTAATTTTTAATTTTTTATTTATGCAATGGGAAACAGCTAGCAGAACGGATGCCATGCCATGCCATGCCCCTGCTATCACGCTTGTGCAGAATATTCCCTTCCATGTGAGCATAAGTTTTCCATCTTATGGAAGGTTCTATATTAGATTTCATACGTTTAACTTTTTATATACAATCTTTAAGTTGTGCAATAAATATTTATGCTTTTTCATAATTGGAGTTTTTTTTTCGGTTTCGTGATTCATTTCCAGCCATTATGTTTTATTCATAGTGATTTTGTTTAAATTCATTTTATTTATTGGATTTTTATTTTTATGGATTGTCTGGATTTAATCTTTTTGTGTAAGTTAAATTATTATTTTTTTTTAAATTTATTAGGATCAATAAAAAATATTTATTATTTACAATTATTTATTGATTGTATATATTTATTTTTTTATTTTTTATTTTAATTTTTTCTTTTTCTTTTTTTTTTGATTTTTTTTTCTCTTTTCTTATATTAAATTTAAATTTCCAAATCTAATTGTCAAAATGTATATTCCCATCCTCCTACTAATTAAATATATATCATTTATAAATGTAAGTTAGATATATTTTTTATTATTATTTAATTTAATTAATCCTTTTGTTACATTGACCTCTATTCAAAGTCAAAATTTAATCCATGGTTAAGTTTGAAATAACATGGATTACAGTCTGATCACTCTAAAGCATTTAAGCATTGTGTTAATAGTTTACCATTCAGTGAATAACGTCCCAACCGGTGTCCCCAAACAAACGGGAGAATAGGGATTCCTAATAAACTTTGTTAATGAGGTGGGTGAGTGCAACATTCTCACAACCCAACATTTAGATTGGGGGATGGAAAAGTCATCCCCACACTTGGCAACCCATTGGAAGGGGAATGGGTTGGCTTTATATTCATCAATGTTATATATTATGATAAATAATTATTGGGAGTGGTTAACCCAAATTTTTTGGGAAGATTTTATATATATATATTAAATATTTAAAAAAAAAAAAATTATTTTATAAAATAAAATTAAACTTTCAATAAATTATATAAAAATATGTATATGTATTTATGATTAATTTTATTGATTAATATTTTAAATTTATTTTTAGATTTTAATATCATATGTTTTATTCTTAGAAGTATTCGTTCATGTTATTTAATTGAAAAGTTTTCCATAAATTTATTATTGTTTAAAATATTTTTTCTTTGTAATATGTATGTTGCTTCTTTGAAGGGAAAACATGTAAGCATATTCTTTCCAAAAGCCACTCTTTTATTTATTCTTCATAATCAAGCTAATATGCACTCTAAAAAAAGTATAATAAATTTATTTCTATTTAAGCATGCTAAATAATTTAAACATATTTCAAATAAATTAACACATGAATGTAGACTATAATAACACAAGAATAATTTGACATATTTTCATAGAGTTAATTTATTTCATGGTAAGCTATTTTTAATATAGGAATAATTAAAAAGTGGGTGGAAAAAAACATATTCATTTTTATAGAAGAATATTTTCATATACAAAGCCTTAATTTTTCTCAAAGAAGAAAATAAATGCATTCAGTTAATATTAGTCTAGAGCAATTCAAACTTTATTTTACTAAAAGAAACATTACATGTATAAAATACATTCTCTGGATGCAATTCTTGTCTATTCTTATTTTAAAAAGAATAGATTTATAGAAACAATTAAAATACGTAATTCAACTCACAATTATATATTAATTTCTGATTTACAAAAGTAATGCAATTAATTAACACTTCCTTCCAATGACCCAACATGAACATAATTTTAAAAAGTAACATAATTTCATTTTTTCTCCCATAATCATTGTAGAAAATTGGATCAACCTACAATTTACCAGATAGCAAGTGCAGGTGATCATCTCCCAACCATATAATGTCATCAAGAATATATATCCCTCGTCAATCTTCAAATCAAAGAGGTTTCCCAAAATACTAGCACTCAAGAATTTAAGAAGTATACATAAAAAATAATATAACATTCAAAAGGTTCCAAATTTAACCATATGATTTCCACAAAAAATAAAATAAAAAATATAACCACTCAAATACATTGAGGAAATGGTAAGAAAATAAAAAGAATATGATTTAAAGATGGAATTATTTATGCAAACAAAGAAACACATCTACATAATAAGAAATTTAGGAGAATTTCCTTTGTACACTTGAATCTTTAATAAGGTTGAATGAAATGAAAACTAAACTATGACATTAAGCTTCACCTCTCAATATTAAAACAAATAATAAGGTTCCTACCAAGAGTCCAAGTTTTACTTAGTTTGTTTCCTATTTTCCTAAAGTAAATTCCTACATTAAGATCATTCTCACAAAAAAATTGGTAATTTATACACATTATTAAGAAAATAAAAGGTATATAACCTACCTTAACTCATGAAAGGAAAATATCTCCTCCTTCAACTATTAATCTTTCCATTTTTGAAATTATGTTGTGAAAAATCAAAACCCAAACAATTATACAATTAGAATGATGAGATACATCCATAATTTTCTATAAATAAGGAGGATGTTGTTACCTTTTTAATCCAATCAAAGAGGGACATGTGTCTACTTAATACTTGTAACTCCATTTTCCCTTAAATTATATTTAAAAAGCTCAATAAATGGTATGAGATAGAATTTTAGAATTCAGGTTTCTAATATAAATCTGAGAATCCATATTTCTTCCAATGGATTTCATCAAGGTCCTTTCAACATAAGAACAACAAATGGAATGTATATTTTATCAATGTGTCATATAGTCCACATTCACAAGGTCCAATAAATTCATCAAGGAATGTTATGTTGAGGTACAATGCAATCTAATCATGCATAGGTCAGATAAAAACATTTATGTTCGGTACTAGACTTTTTTGTCAAGCATGTGATAAGTGTGGTTTTTGAGTCAATGTTAAACCTCTTTTCATTATTTATATTTTCGAACACATGTCACGTGTACACTCATTTAACTCATTAAAACATTCATATAATGATAAAATATAACTTATTGAATGATGTAAATCAATGAATCCATAATGAGTAAATACCAATATGTGTCTCACCACAATCACATGATCTATGATACATACATTATATTTGATTTTCATAACATCAATTTTCAGTAAAAAATACATCATGTTAGTGTCTAAACTTTCACCAAGGATTTGTGCCCTGTTTTCGAGATATTAATGCCTAATTTGTCTAACCATTACCCAATATCCACAATTGTGTTCACCTAGATCATCCAAAACTCCATTTCCGTAATCAAGATTATAAAAACCCCTCTCTCATATTCGTGTCGTGTCAACTTTATGAAGTATCCATTTTAATTACCGCTTAATGCTTTTAAGTTTTAATGAGATTATAGGATATATAATCAAAATCAAACCTGACTGGGAGAGTCCACTTGGAAGTTTGGAATAATAGTTTGTAAATGTGAAAAAGCCTACGCCATTGGTGAAAGATCCAAGTAGAAATGTATAAAAGTTTATAAAGTTTTAGCCTATGCTATGAGCACGGCTTGCCATGTGCAAGGTAAAAAGAATAAGACAAAATTTTAATAAGAAGGTTAATGCATGGGCCTAGGCAAAGTGGCAGCCTTTTGAGGAGCAAATAAAATTATGCAAACTGCAAAAGAGAGAAACTGCAACTGGGCGGGGAATCCATGTGTAAAACGCACATCTTAAATATGCAACTTGTAAAGTGTTATCCCAGCTCCGAAATCTGCTGTAAGTGGATGAGTCCACGTGGGAGGTTGGAGTAAAATTAATAATTAACAAATGAAGTTTTAAAGCAATAACACATTAGCCACGTAAGCAAAGGCTCCACGTTGGAGTATGTGCTTTGGAAAAATTCCGAAAGCACACACACGGTGCGTGAGACCACGTGGAAAGGTCCGGAGATAAAACAAAATTTTAATTTGATGAGGAAGAAAGTGAGCCCCAGCAAGATAAAATAACAACGAAGATCCAAAGGCATGATGCAATTTTCAAAAATGCTATCTTTCAAAATACCCGCGGCTGTGAACGTGAAGATGCAACGTAACAATTTGATAACATAAAATGTGCGTATGGACCTCCGAATCCTGGCAAAAAAGGACGTTGGCAGAAATTCATGGCGGAAGAACATCATCCAACTCACACTTTCTCAAGATGCAACTTGTAAGTTGGAAGTGGACTTCCCATACCTGCAGCATGCCAGGGTAGCAAGAAGAAAATGGGCGACAAATAAGTAAAGCGTTGAAGCAATTTACAAGTGGAACATGCTGATTGTGTGTAAGGTAAGATTAAAATTCAAACGCCCAGCTGACAAAATATGCACGCTTATCACTAATTGGTCAGGTGACATCTTGAGAAGGACGAACACTCCAACTATTACGTTGGAACAATGCCAAATGCAACTAAAAACTCTATCTTGCTGCCATCTTTGTTGTAGTTGAAAGTGCCTCGGAAGTTCACATTCCCCACTAGATATCTTTTCAAAATGCACAGCAGTTTAGAAATTCTGCTGATCTATTGAAAGATCCGTTGTTCATTGCTGATGAGCCGAGAGTCTTATGCCGAGGTTTCTGCATTCGTGAATATTTGGGCAAAGTTAATACTGAAAATGTCACAAAATGTTAGCCTTTTTTGGAGGCTTTGCTGAATGACAGTTTAAGAAATGGATGAAACCAGCTGCTTCCACCACTCGTCAGGCCTAATTACTGATGGTGGGCATCTCAACATACTTTGGAACCAATGGGAAATAGGAGTCCCATGGGACATCATGTCACCAAATGCAGCGTCATCGTGCTCAGTGGGAGAATCCTACCGGCAAAATCAAGGGGATTATGGTATCTTTAGATCCATTTTCAGACAAGGATCCGGGGTTTTGTAAGTACTGAGACGAGCAAATGAGGAAATTTAATAAAGTCAAAATTCTGGGAGAGGATGACATTATTGCTAACCGTGAAAACGGTAGAAGGATAAGACAAAGTAAAGATGAAAGCCAGGTTGATAATGGCCACCCCTAGAGTAGTCCAGCACTGCCATTTGTTATAGCCACCTCTTCAACAGATAAATATACTTCACAATTAGCTAGTGAGAGAAAGCTGCCACGATAACACACAAACGGAAAGGCTGCTACCGATGTTACCGTAAAGGAAAACCAGAATGGAAAAAAGGATAGTGCTATACATAAAGCCTCAGTAAACCAACAGCAGATACGATTTTACATTTGATTCAGTGGGAAGGGAATACACGTCATTGAGTGATGTAGGTATTAGTGAAGAAATAGACAAGGCAAAGACTGCTATAAAAAGGGAGCACTGTAGAGCAAGCTATCTCCATCAAACCTGGAGATTATATGAACCCAAACACATCTCTCTAATAAATCGGGATTCTAACAGTCATAGAGATAATAAGCCTCAAAATTGTAATGTTACAGATGCTGATGACTTGAAGAAGGAAGATGATATTGAATCTTTACTTCAAGACCTAGGTTTGCATCTTGATCCTGGTAAAGAAGTTGAGGTTAATGATCCTGATATTTGGAAGAGATGGTCATTCGTGTAAAAATGATTCTGGTTTCTGGCGTTATCAAAGGGAAATGAGGGACCATCCTAGGTTATGGCCTCTACATAAGGTTTTCTTTGTTGATGTTAACTTGTTTAAAGGATCCGAAGACAATCAGTGTTCAAAATGCTATTAACCTTGTTTATTGGAAATGTCCATGAAAGTAGAGGAATGAAGATTTTCGTTGGTGAATGCTATAGATTCAAATACATTGTGCACAAAGAGAGATTTTTGTGTTGGGATAACAAATAAAGAAAGAGTTGGCTTTTGGAAAGATCTTCTATAGGGTGCTTTGTTAAACCAGCTTGAGTGGTTGACCAGGTGGAGTTTCCAAGCGTGAAAATAAAATGCAAAAAGCAAGTCTTTAAAATTCAAGTTAAAATATGAAGTCCAACTTCCCAATACCATTGGTCAACTCAGCAAAATAAGAAAGTCAACTCAAATTGAGCTCTTGGGAGATTTCAGGGAGGGATGTAATTTTTCATATTTGTAAACGTCCAAATTGCAAATTGCACATGGATCTCCCAAACCCACCAGTCAACATTGGTCAAACATGAGGTCTAAATTCAAAGTAGAAGTTTCAAGACCAATTGCAATTTTGCAAATTAAAAATTACACTTGAAGTTCCCAAGTTTGATGGAGAACTTTTGAAGGGAACTACAACACCAATTTGCAAGTTGTGAAATTGCAAATTGCAAATTACACTTGAAGTTCCCAAGTCTGTGAGGGAACTTTTCAGGGGAACTTCAACTACAAATTAAAAGTTGTAAATCTGCAAGTTATAAATGTGTTGTTGAGCTTTGGATTCCCACCATGCAAAGGAAGTGCAAAATTGCAAATGGGACCCAAAGTTCCCCATAAGGATAAAAAGTGAAAAATAATGCACTTAAGCATAAAAAAAGGTTTGGCAGCAACCCTAAAAAGTGAAAAGGGAAAAAGGCAAAGTGTGGAAATGCACCTTGAATCAAAAGGGTGAAAAAGGTAATTTATAGAATATTTTTTGCATTTTTCCATATTTTTCTTGTTCGAACACTTCCATGGGAGAAATGTTGCAGGTTTGCAAGGTCAAGGTGGGCCATTCCAAAGAAGATTTCTCAAATGGCCATAGATTTGGAGTATTCCAATGCCATCATTAGAAGGCTAGCGGTGTTCTTTGGCATGCACAAGAGGAAGGGTAGATGTCCAAGAGACTCCATCTATGTAAACGAGTGGTCAAAGGCAAAGCCAGGCAAGTGCACAAGAAGACAAAGAGTTTGTTTGGATCCCAAATGTATATTTTCCTTCAAGCTCAAATGAAATGTATTTCTAGCCAAGCATATCAAGAGTTTCATTTAAATCTTCATTATTACATAGAGAGTCAGTTACTAGAGTCATTTTCCTTACAAAGGCTTGAATATTCCAGGCATGGCAATGAACATTTTTCATCTAGAGCATCTTTGTAGAACTTTGAGAGCTGATTGCAAGTTTGTAATTTTACAAATTACAACACATATTCCTAGAGTAAATGGGAGAGAAGTTTTTATAAAAAGAGGGCTTGTCCTTTTTACAAAGGTTGCTATTCTTTCTAGGTCTTAGGATCTTTAAAAAAAATTAGGATCCATTTTTGTGTGTACATTTTGTCTCTCTATATAAGATGGTTGTGGTTGTACAACCGTTATCAAGATTTGAGAGCATTTTAATATGTGTCCCATATTCAAGGAGTAAACTCAACATGCTTGTCCCCATCGTATCATTCTAAAACGATGATGTATGTAAGATTTTATTTTAGGATAATAGAAAATACTTGTGATTGTTACTCTTTCATGTCAATCAAGTGCAATGAAAATTCTCTAATGCTTGGATATATGGTTTAATGATTATGAATGGTTGTCATATTGGGCATAGATCTAGATTATAAACCCCTTTCTACATTATGATTTTGAAATATGTTATTGATAACCTCTTAAGGGTACCCTGGGTTTATGGATTTGATAGGAAAAAGTAATTGAATATCTAGTTTTAGCATATGATTTAGGGTTTCAAAAAATCATTTGAACATTTGCATTTCATTAGCACCAACAAATGCAAACCAGTGTTGGTATTTCCCCTAGCTTGCATCTTAAGTCTTCTACACCTTTGAAAATGAATGATGTCATGTATGTTGAAAGAATTCCTATTGCTTGAAAAACTACAGCACCACACCACTCTTTTATAACTATCTAACTCATCCTACCTTCTATTACCTTACAAATAATATAATTATTGCATATTATAAGTGTTATTTGCCTACAGATGCATGAATATTTCATAGCTAAAATGTATCTGTTTCTTGTGCATTGATGCTTAGCATTACAGTCTCCCATTTGACCCCCTATTTATGAAAATTTCTTTAAAAATGAAGGTTGAAATCATATACTCATTTATCTTTAGTATCTTGTGTCTACCCTAGTGTATTTGTTTAATCTGTGTGACAACCCTTCTTTAGTTGAGTGTGTAATCTTGGTATGTTTTAGTCAGATTTGTGTTCTTGTGTGCCAAAAATCTTGATGGAGATTGGATTGCAATATCCCTCCATGTGAGAAAGCTACCTCGTAGGTCCTCTTGCCTTGGTTCAGATAGATCCATAAGTAGTAGTGAGCTAACCATACCCTTTTTGGTGTCTTCTAGTCATTGTTTGTATTAAATCCATCATGATGCTAAACCTTTCCCTGGCTATAATGACATATTTACAGGTTTTTCATCTTTATTTACCATTTTCTCAAGGTGTGCAAGGTCGAGTAAATGAGGTGTATAATTGGGAACCAACACTTAACTAGCATCATTACTAAGGATTCAACTCAAATCTCGGTTACTTGTGTTACTGAAGAATCTTGTAGAGAGCTATACTTGTTATTATTCTCAAGTTTGCTGCCTTGGAATATTTGCTCATTTGACTATCTTTGGTCTGTTAATGCTACAACACTCAACTGGCACTAATTTTAGGGATTAAACATCCATTCTTTATCACCCATGTTACTGGGGACTCTTGTAGAGCGCTGATTATTAATTTTAGGTTTTAAAAGTTCTTTGCCTATTATTTGCTAATTCTACTATCTTGGTCATCAACTATGTAGCACTCTATTGGGGATGTTACCAGAGACTTGAAAGAATTCATAATTTGACATTTGCTCAATTTATTACAAGGAACTATAAATTTTTCATGTTTTGTGGTGGTTTCATCTTTTGAACACAAGTCTAAAATTTTTAGTGTCTTTGCTTTCATATATGATCACTAATTTTAGCAAGGAATGGTTTTGTTATGTATCACCACATATTTGTAAACTGTTATATTCTAAAAGTATGCTTCTAGTGTAGAATCCAACACATCATCTACTTTCAAAGAAAGATCAGTGCCCACTTCAAATATCTTTAGCTTTGAGTGTTCTTTATTCTGTAAAGATGGAAGGACTAAG
The DNA here is from genome assembly GCA_037957365.1 of Torreya grandis. Classification (NCBI taxonomy): domain Eukaryota; kingdom Viridiplantae; phylum Streptophyta; class Pinopsida; order Cupressales; family Taxaceae; genus Torreya; species Torreya grandis. Next base: position 135,437 of record JARHVA010003433.1, read on the forward strand.
ATCATCCTTCAAAGGTGGTGCTTCAAAATAACTTGTTTCACCCTTGAGTGTTCATCAAAGAAGGAGACAAGTTTAGAGGCCAATTGAAGGACAAAGTTCAATTTTTAAGGAGTGTTTAGGTTGTCAAGACTTTTGTACACCTAAACTTTTTTTTATTGAACTTCATATTATTAAATATTACCATAGTTCTTCTGATCATTCAGAACCTTATAGTCCCATTTTTTATCCAACACCTTCTCAACTAGCTAAATCTTCTCCTAAGTTTGATCTCCCAAGTCCACCTCACTCACCCCCTCATAGCCCTTTTTCATCTGATCTTAAACCCACCATTGAACCAATCATGAGGCATAGGGATCAAGATGAGAATGAATTTTTTGTATTCTAAATTCCCTAATTTAGACCTATTAATTTTGATGAAGTGGAAGGTTATCCTAATGAAGTATTGAATGAGATAAGGAACTAATTTCCTAAGTTTCAAGGGAACACTACAGTGACTGGTGATCAACACTTGAGGACTTTCCACATTATCATCAAGGACTATGAGGTTGAGTATGAGGATGCTTTCATTAAGTTGTTTGTGTACACACTAGAAGAAGATGCTCATGAGTGGTTCAATTCCCTTCCCCATGGATATATTGATTCATGGGAAGAGATGAATAATGTTTTCAAAATTTAGTATGGTGATAGGATTGATCTTAGGTTTTTTTTTTGAATAATTTCAAAACTTTAAGAAGAACCCTAATGAGTGTTTGTAAGATTTTAATACACAGTTCAATAAGACCATGATGAGGCTACCTAAAAATATTAGGCCTTGTGATACAACTTTCCTAATTAAATATTGTGACGTATTTGACAAGAAGGCTAGATACTAGTTGAAGGACAAGGCTCCCACTAACATGAGATTAACATTCAATATGGCCATCAAAATTGAAAATAACATAAAGGTCATGGGTAAACCTTTGAATAAGTACGTTGATGTGAAGTTGCTTAATTTTAAAAAAATCTTAGTCCACTAAGACAACCAACCTTGAGGAGACTGTTAAGACTTTAGACTCCACTATCAAAGAGATGTCTTACAAGCTAGCTAGGGATGAGAAGGGGCTACCTCATGGATCTACAAGTCAGGAGAGAGCTCCAAATCTGAGTCAAACACAAGGGAGGCCTACTTTCCATACTAAGGATAATGATAGAGGTAAGAGGCCTACTAAAAGAATTGATAGAAATTAGAATAAAGGGGATGGAAAGGAAGTGCTTGATTTGTTGAACACCAAAGTAAATTATATAAATTATTTCCCCATCCTTCATGTGATATTATTGATCAAGTTGATGAAGGTATGGATGAACTTGAGTCTGTGTCTGATGATGATATTTTGATGTTGGATTGTCAAGTCTCCCAAAGCAAAATGTCTGCCTCCATAAATTTGTTAAGTGTTACTACTATTGATCAATTTTGGAGTGCAGTATGAAAAGTATGTGTCCCAACTCTTGAATTTATTTTTTGATGTTAATATGACACAAGCATATGAATTACCTAATCATTATTTTAAATTTTTTCATTCAATGATGACTAAGAAATATGATGGGGGAATTCCTTCAGTTGAGGATAGATAGATGCTAATTAATGTAGTAGTTTCCCAAGAGAAAGAATATAGTCTGAGAAGTACACAACAAGTTACTACTCCTCAAGACACTACCCATGAAAATCCTAAGGCATGGGATGCAAGTAAAGAAGTTAAGAAAGATATAACTATTAATAATTCCTCCAAACTAGCACCTATTTCCCAAATTATTAAATTAAGAGGTGCTCTAGTTAAGAGTAGAGTACCATTTCTATCCAATATTCCTAAGGGTATGAGTGATGTTATAAATAATCCACCCTTAAAGACTATGATAAAAAATGCATATTCGTCACAACCTATTCCACTTCAAACTTTAAATCATTGTATTCTAGCTTAAGGTGTTGTCACCCTTCCTGCAAATACTCCCCTTCCGTAGTATAGTGTGTGTGATAGGGCCCAAGTGTTGAATCAATTAATAATGACTATGACACTTGTTGAATTATTGTGAATATCTGAACATAAGAAGAGGGCATTTGAATATTTATAATTTGGTGAGAGTACATGTGATAATGATTAGACTTCACCCTAAACACTCCTCAAAAGTGATGAAGAATCAAATAAGGTTGTTAAACCAACCTTGGAGGTCTATTTGGGGACTGTGTTGGTATAAAGTCCTCTGAATGTGGACCCAGTTTACAAAACCTTATTGATCAATGGTCTAATTATTCATTATTGTATGTTTAATTCCATAGATTCTTACAACATGATGCGCTTGGGTGTCCTTAATAATCTTAGAGTGAAAATTACATCAAACTTTTGTAAATGATATGTCATGGACTCACAAGAGGTACCAATTGTTGGACAAGTTAAAGGGTTGGTAGTATAGTTAGATGTACATCTAGGTAAATATTTTAATATGGATGTGGTAGTTGTGAACTACCTAACTAAGTAGGGGATTCTAATATCATTAAAATGAGTTGTCAGCATGGGTGTAAGTGTGTAAATATATTTGACTTATGGCACCTTAAAGAGCCAAAAATGCTACACGTGCTATAAGATCCGAAACATGCTCTAAATAAAGTGATGTATATGGATGTTGAATTAGGTAACTTCATTGGGAATGTAGATGTTTTTAAATAACTATTTATTCTTGATGTTAAGTTTGACAATGAAAGTCTTGAAGTTTGGAAAATGTCATTTGACAGGGCTTGCTCCAATCTTTGAAATGGAGTTGGGGTTATCTTCTATGCCCCTAATGGTAAGTGTTTTAAGTTTTATTTCAAGATATAATTTGAGTACATGAATAATACTACTGAGTATGAGTCACTCTTTCTTGGTTTATGGATTTCTCATAAACATGGAATTACAAGTCTGATTGTAAGGGGTGACTCTGAGATAGTGGTTAAGAAGGTCCACAATGTTTATGCCACCAAACATAAAAGGTTGAAACAATATAAAAATGTTGTTTTGGATTTTCTTGAATTATTTGATGATTTCAACATTTTTTTATCATGACATAAGTTTCAACAAAGAGGCTGATAGACCTGCAGGGTTAGGTGTTCAGTTTAAAATTGAAAATATGAACCCCCATTGTCAGTATCAAGTGGAGGTGCTGGTTAGGCCTTCAATCCCAAACAATGTTCATCATTGGCAAGTTTTTTTATGATGATTATTAGATTAGGAAGTTTCTACTTTGTGAAGTTGAGTTTCAAGATAAACTCATAGACTTGGAATCCATGGCTGAGATTTGTGACAGAAAATAAACCTTGTTTGGGAAGGACATAATTCAGCTGAAGACAAACATGCTCCTTAATAGAGTAGTGAGTTTAAAATCATATTTTGATGGATTAAACCAGATAAAATATAGAGACATATTTATCTCAAAATATGTGACTGAGCATAATTTGTGTTCTCATGAGAATACAAGAAAATTTTCACTAGGTACGCATTTAAGTTTAGCTAAAAAATAAACTTACATGCAACTACTAAAAAAGTAACATGACTATTTAGCTTGGTCCTACTTTGAGTTGAAAGCATATAGGGAAGATTTATTTCAACATATCCTCCCATTATAGCTTGATAACAAGTCTTTTAGTTAGAAGTAAAGACCTATCAACCCCATCTTGGCGACCAAGATGTGGGAAGAGTTGAAGAAGATAAGGGACATTGGGTTTATTCAACCCATCAGGAATTCATCATGGGTGGTGAACCTAGTTCCTATAAGAAATAAAAATGGTGACATCCACTTGTGTGTGTATTTTTGAAATTTGAATAAAGCTTCTCTGAAGGATAATTAACCCCTACCCAATAAGGATAACCTGCTACAAAGTGTTACTAGATCAAAAAATTTATCCACACTAGATGGTTTCTTAGGGTATAACCAAGTTGTGGTGAAGGAATTTGAGAGACCCAAGACCATATTTACAACACCTTATGGTATGTATGTTTACATGAAGATGCATTTAAGGTTAATGAACATTGGCACAATGTTTCAATGAGCTATGGATGTTTCTTTTATAGTGGTAATTAACAAGTTTAAAGTTGTGTATCAGGATGACATTACTGTGTAGTCCAAGAATAAAAAGGATTATTTGGAGCATCTAGAGAATGTGTTCATTAGATACAAGGAATTCATAATTTCACTTAATCCTAAGACTTGTCACTTTAGAGTATAAAAGGCTATGTTTTTAAGACATGTAGTGTCTAAGGATGGTGTCATGATTGACCCTAAGGGAGTAGAAGCTATTGAAAAAGTGCCTATCTTGCAGTCAAAGAAGGGAATTCAGTCCTTTGGATAAATCAATTTCACAAGAAGGTTTATGTATAATTTTGAAGAGATTATTTTGCCTATCACATCGATGTTGAAGAAAGACCAAGCCATCAAGTGGGAGGAGAAGGCCATAAAAGGATTCAATAACATCAAAGGAGCCTTAAAGTCTACCCCTATCTTGGCTAGCCCTGATTACACTAAACCATTTAAAATTATCTCTTTTTCATACCATAATAATATTAGTACTATCTTATTGCAAAAGAATGAAGATGGTCATGATAAGCCCATAGTTTTCTTTAGCAAAGCTATGTAAGGATATGAACTAAATTACACCATTATAAAAAAATAAGGTTTTGCTCTCTTGAAGGTTGTTAAGATGTTCAAACCTTATATTGTGAGTTTGAAGATTGTTGCATATGTCCTATATACAATGGTGAAAGACATCTTGACTTAGATTGAAACATATAGCAAGAGATGTAGGTGTGTTAATAAGTTAAAAGACTATGACATAAATATTCATAACACCAAGTTAATGAGAGGGATGAGTCTAACCACACCCATGGCTGAGACAAATTTGTAAGTCATTGAGGTAAATAATGCTATTTTTAATGTTCATGATTCCTTGAGTAAAATTATCATGTATCCATGGTATAGGGACATTATTCACTACTTATAAAATTTGAATTTTCCCCCTGATTTGGATAAGAATCAAAGGAGAACTCTCAAACTTGTTTCCCAAAAGTATCTCTTGACTGAAAATGGACTAGCATGGAAGAATCTGGATGGGGTTCTCTAAGATACATGGTAGAATAACAAACTACTGATTTAATTGAAGACATTCATGGTGGAGTATGTGGTGGCCATTTTTCACCTAAAGTCATATCTCATAAAATTATGAGATCTAGTTATTGGTGTCCATCACTATTCAAGGATGTTGCTCAAAAGATTATAACATGTCAAAAAATTTAGCACTTTGTTAGAAGATTAAAATATTCTTATTCTCTTCCCTTACATCCTATGACAATTTAAGGCCCATTTAAACAATGGGAAATAGATTTCATTGGGTAAATCACTAATTTATCAAGTGTTGGACATAGATGGATACTAGTGGCAACTGATTATTTCACAAAATGGGTTGAGGCATTCCCTACAAATAAGGCTACATAACAGGTGATTATGAACTTTTTATTGAATCAAATTATTTGTAGATTTGGTGTGCCTGTTAAGGTAATTGCTAATATTTCCATGAATTTCAAAGCTAAACCTTTACTGGCATTGTGCAAATAGTAAGAGATCAAATTAGTTTATGTTTCTAACTACAACCCTCAGAGTAATGGGCAAGCAGAATCAAGTACATGAACTTCCTCAAAATCATTAGATGAACCTTGGAATCAAACAAGAATAAGTGGGGTGAATAGCTAAAGTTTAACTTGTGGGTTGATAGGATTACACCTAAGATATCTATAGGAAAAATTCTTTTTAAGATTATTGATGGAGATCAATTTATTTTGACTATGAATTTATAGTTTCCAACCTATTAGTTCATGCAACAACTAGAGGAATATGAGCAAATTAACCACTATAAAAGTAGAATAAACTAGATTGTTGAGCTTGATGAAACTAGAAGACAAGCTCTTGAGAGTCACCTCAAGTTCAAGGAAAGAATCAAGAGGATATTTGATAGAAAGGTCACTACAATAAATTTTCAAGTAGGTGATCTAGTTGTACTTTGAAAAAATACGCATGAGGAGAAATGATAACACAACAGTTTTGATTCCTTGTGGATGGGTCCTTATTCCATTGACTACAGGATTGGGGAACACATTCATTTCTTGAGGAACCTAGATGGTGAGATATAAGAGCTTCCAGTTAATGGCAAACATCTAAAACACTTCTTTGATTAAGTCCATAAATATGTTTAGTATTGTATGGTGTATATTTTCATTTTTTTGTTTCCACTCTACTTTGGGCCATGTTTGTGTAGTTCCTTTCATGTTTTTTATCATGTGTTATTAATTAGATCCTCTTGATATGTTTTTATTGATCTACCCTTGCCTAGTTGAGTTTTTATGAGTGTTTGATGATAATTTGTTGAGTATTGACTCCATATCCCAATGGATTGGCACATATTCTTGTTTTTTATGGTTATTTACACACCTTTAAGTGGTGTACATCCTCAAGTAAGAGCTAGTGTTAGTACCCAAATTTGACCTAAGCATTTGTACCTTGTTTCCAAGATATTAGTTCCTAATTTATTTAACTATTACCCCATATCCATAATTGTGTTTACCTGGATCATCTAAAACTCCATTTCTATAGTGAAGATTATAAAAAAATCACTCTCATGTTTGTGTTATGTCAACTCTGTGAGGTCTCTTTTTCAACTAACACGTAATGTTTATGAGTTTTAATGAGGTTGTAGGGTGTATAATCAAAATCAATCCTAACTGGGAGAGTCTATGTGGAGGTTTGGAGTAATAGTTTGTAAATGTGAATAAGCCTACACCATTGGTGAAATATCCATGTAAGAAAGTTTAAAAGTTTGTAAAATTTTGGCCTATGCTATGGACATAGCTTACCCATGTGGAAGGTAAAAAGAAGAAGACAAATTTTTAATAAGAGAGTTAATGCATGGGCCTAGGCAAAATGGTAGAGTTTTGAGGAGTAAATATAATTATACAAATTTCAAAAAAGATAATAAATTATGTGGAGACTATTAGGTGGGGAATGCATGTGTAAAATACACATCTTAAATATGTAACTTATAAAGTGTTGTCCCAACTCCAAAACCCATTGTAGCTGGATGAATCCACATGGGGGTTGGAGTGAAATGTAATAATTAAAAAATGAATTTTTCAAAAAATAACACATTGGCCACATAATCAAAGGATCCACATTTTAGTATGGGTTTTAAAAATTCCCAAAACATAGACGCAGTGAATGAGACCATGTGGAAAGGCATAGAGATATATATAATTTTAAAAATGATGAAGAAGAATGTGGGACACAACAAGATAAAAAAACAATGAATATTCCAAGGCATAATGAAATTTAAAAAAATGGTAACTTAAAAAATGCGTCTTAGTCTCTCATACCCTAAAAAATTAGCATAAAGAAGCACACAATGGAGAAATGGAGTGTAGATGAAAATCAGAAAGTTGATAACTTGCAATGTGCGTATGGACCTCCAGATCTCGATAGAAAAATATGTTTTGAAAAATTTATGGTAGAAGAACATCACGTAGTTCACACTTTATAAAAATGCAACCTATAAGTTGTAAGTGGACTTGCCATACCCATAGCACACAAGGCTAGCAAGAAGAAAAGGGATGGTAGAGAAATAAGGCATTGAAGCAATTTTTAAGTTCTCCAACTTGAAGAATACAAATAGACCTCTAGATCCCATAGAAGAACATGTTGATTTCATGGAAGGTAAGAGAATAATTCAAATGCCCAGTTGATATAATAGGAATGCTTATCACTAATTGGTCAGGTGGCATATGGAGAAGGATGAAAACTCTAGCTGTTGGATGGGAATAACACTAAATGCAACTAAAAACTCTATCTTGTTAATATATTTTTGAAGTTAAAAATGCCTTGGAAGATCACATGCCCCACTAGATATCTTTTCACAATGCACAAATGTTTAGAAATCCTACTAATATATAAAAAAATCATTGTTTATTACTGATGATCTGAGAGTCTTATGTTGAGGTTTCTCTATTCATGAATATGTGGGCAAAGTTATAAGTGAAAATGTCATGAAATGTTGGCTTTTTTTGGAAGCTTTGTTGAAGGATAGTTTAAGAGATGGATGAAGCCAATTGCTTCCACCACTCATCAGGCCTAATTATAGATGGTGGGCATCTCAACATACTTTGGGAAATGATGTGAAATAGGAGTCCCATGGGACATCATATCACAAAATGCATCATCATCATGCTCATTGGGAGAATCATACTAAAAAAATCAAGGGGATTATGGTATATTTAGATCCATTTAAAGACAAGGATTTGGGGTTTTATAAGGACTTAGATGAGCAAATAAGGAAAATAAGTTGAGTTAAAATTTTAGGAGAGGATGACATTATTGCTAATGAAGAAAAAGGTAGAAGGATAATAGAAAGTAAAGATGAATGTTAGGTTGATAATGGATACCACTAGAGTTATCGAGCACAACCATTTGATAGATCCACCTCTTCAACACCTAAATATACCTTACAAATAGCTAGTGAGAGAAAGCTACCATGACAACACAAAATAAAAAGGTTGATACCGATGTTCCCAAAAAGGAAAACAAGAATAGAAAATTAGATAGTACTATCCATAAAGCCTCAATAAACTAAAAATAGATACATGATTTTACATTTACCTCAATGGGAAAGGAATACAAGTTATTGAATGATGTAGGTATCAATGAAGAAATAGACAAGGCAAAAATGACTAGAAAAAGGGAGAACTATAGAGCAAGCTATCTCTATCGAACCCAGAGATTATACAAATCCAAACAAATCTCTCTTATAAATGGGAATTTTGACAGTCATAGAGAAGAGAAGATTCAAAATTATAATGTTACAGATGTTGATGACTTGAAGAAGGAAGATGATATAGAATCTTTGCTTCAAAATCTAGGTTTGAATCTTGATCCCGGTAATGAAGTTGAGATTAATAATCTTAATATTTGAAAAAGATGGTCATTCATGTAAAAATGATTATAGTTTCCAGGGTTATCAAAGGGTAGCGAGGGACCATCTTGGGTTATGGCCTCTGTATAAGGGTTTCTTTATCGATGTTAACTTGTTTATAGGATCCAAAGATAATCAATGTTAAAAATGCTATTAACCTTATTTATTGAAAATGTCCACGAAGACAAGGAAATGAAGATTTACATTGGTGAATGCTTTAGATTCATATACATTGTGCACAAAGAGATATTTTTGTGTTGGGGTATCAAACAAAGAAAGATTTGGCTTCTAGAAAGATCTTCTATAGGGTGCTTTGCTAAACTAACTTGAATGGTTGACCGAGTGGAGCTCCCAAGAGAGAAAATAACATGCAAAAATCATGTCTTCAAAATGTAATTTACAATATGTTATCTAACATCCCAATCTCACTGGTGAACTCAACAAATAGAGAAAGTCATCTCAAATGGATTTTTAGGAATATTTTGGGTAGGGATGTCATTTTGAAAATTTATAAATGTGTAAATTGTCGTTAGATCCCCCAAACCCATCATTCAACACCAGTCAAACATGAGGTCCCAATTCAAAGTGGAACTTTCAAATCCAATTACAATTAAAGTTACCAAGTCCATTGGGGAAATTTTAAGTGGAACTACAACTCAAGATTACATGTTGGAAAATTACAAATTATAAATTGCACTTAAATTTATCAAGTCTATGAGGGAAAATTTTTAGGGGAACTACAATAACAAATTACATGTTCCAAATCTACAAGTTGCAAATGTGTTGCTGAGCTATAGATTCTTTCTATATAAAGGAAGTGCAAAATTGCAAATGGGACCCAAAGTTCCCCATAAGGAAAAAAATTGAAAAATAATGCACTTAAGCATAAAAAAGGTAAGGCATCAACCCTAAGAAGTCAAAAGGGAAAAATGAAAAGTGTGTAAAGGCATGTTGAAGCAAAAGGGTAAAATAGACTTAGTTTTGTTTTTTTTCATATTTTGGTTGTTTGAACACCTCCATGGGAGAAATGTTGCAGGTTTGCATGGTCAAGGTGGGCCATTCCAATGAAGATTTCATAAATGGCCATGGATATGGAGTATTTTATTTCCATCATTACAAGGCCAAAAGTGTTCTTTGGCATGTACAAGAGTAAGGGAAGTTGTCTAGGAGATTCCAACTATGCAAATGAGTGCTCAAAGGAAAAACTAGGAAGTTGTATAAGAAGAAAAAGTGTTTTTTTGGGTCCCAAAGGAATACTCCTTTAATCTCGAATGAAACACATTTATAGCCAAGCATATTAAGGTTTTAATTCAAATATTCATCATTACATGAAGAGGAAGTTACTAGAATCATCTTCCTTACAAAGGGATGAAGATTCTAGGCATGGTAAAGATCATATTACATTTGGAGCATTTTTATGAAACTTTGTCAACTAATTACAACTTTGTAATATTAAAAATTTCAACAAATATTACCAAAGTAAATGGGTGATAAATTTTTACAAAAGGATGATTTGTCCTCTTTTCAAAAGTTATTATTGGTTGTTGTTCTTTATAGGTCTTAGGATCTTTCAAAACATTTAGGGATCCATTACCATGTGTGTATTTTATCTCTCTTTCTAATGTGGTTACAGATTTACAACCATTATAAAGATCTGAGGGCATTGTAATATGTCTCCCCTGATCAAGGAACAAACTCACTATGCTTATTCCCATGGCAACATTTTGAAACAATGATGTATGTAAGATTTTCTTTCAAGATAGTGAAAAATATTTGTGATTTTTACTCTTTCATATCAATGAAATTTTTTACATGCTATGTTGATTTGATATCTAGTTTAATGTTTATGAATGGTTGCCATCTTGGGCATAGATCTAGATTATAAAACCCTTTCTAGATTATGATTTGAAAACATGTTATTGATAACCTCTTAAGGGTACCCTGGGTTTATGGATTTGATAGGAAAATGTAGTTGAATCTCTAGTTTCATTGTTGCTTTAGGTTTTTAGAAAATTATTTGAACATTTTAATTTCATTGGTACCAATAAATGCAAACCACTCCTGGTATTTCCCTTAGTTGCATCTTAAGTCTTCTACACCTTTGAAAATGAATGATGTCATATATGTTCAAAAAATTCCTATTGTTTGAAAAACCATTCCACCACACCACTCTTTTATAACTATATAACTCATCCTAACCTATTCTACCCTAAAAATAATATAGATATTGCATATTATAATTATTATTTGCCTTCAGATGCATGAATATTGTATAATTAAAATGTATCTATATTTTATGATTTAAAGCTTAAAATTATAGTCTCCATTTTACCCTTTATTGAAAATTTATTTATAAATGAATTTTGCAATCATATCCTTGTCTATCTTTAGTAGCTTATGTTTTCCCTAGTCCATTTGTTCATTTTGTGTGACAACCTTTCTTGGGTGGAGTGTGCAAACTTGGTTATGTTTTGGTTAGATTTGTGTCCTTGTGTGCCAAAAATCTATATGGATATTGAATTGTAATATCCCTCTATGTGAGTAAGCTACCCCATAGGTCATCTCATCTTAGTTCAAATAGAGCCATCAGTAGGAGGGAGCTAATCATACCTTATGTCAGTGTCTTCCATTCATTGTTTGGATTCGGTCCATCTCAATGATAAACTCTTCCCCAGCTATAATGATATCTTTGTGATGTTTTCATATTTATTTTCCATTTTTTCAACATGGGTAGGGCTAAGTGAAAGAGTTGTACAACTGGGATCCAATTGATCATATGTTTATAAAAGATAATCATATATAGATGAACTAACATGTAACCCCTTATGGCCTCAAGTTTCACTTCCAATGTTTCACTTCAATTAATTATTTGATTTTATAGTTTAAAAAGGTGAGAGGAGTTAGCTTATAGGTTGTTAAAATTACACATAAAATATCTTCATCTCATCCTCGAGTTTCAATTTTAAATAATATGTATATTGACTTATTTAGAGTAACAAATGGTGGGATTCAATTTTTATCCTAATAAAGGACTGCACAAAATATTATCATATCCACTTCTAGTTTTTAGTATATAAATATATATATATATATATATGCATATTTATGATAAAGATGTAAGGGAAGATTCAATAATGATATTCTCTCTTTAAGCCCATAGGAGAAAAAATACAACCCCTAAATCCCTAAATTACTCATAGGTTCAATGGTTATAGTAGTGGTCAACATAATTATAGCATCCATACATGTTGCTCAAGAAGTGACCAATAATATATGGGAATAAAATAATTTTTTTCACCATGAAAATCACATGAATCATATAAATACAATTACAACATAAATCAAATAATTATTGCATAAAAAGTTAGATAATATATGAAAATAACTCATTTCCACTAATAACTATGTTAACACTATGAATACTATTACATGTAAATATATAACAACACATCCAAATAATTTCATATTCATTTATAGATATACCTCAATATTTTATGAGAGAAAAACAATACAAATTATGATGCAGTAAAAATGATGTAAGCTAATACACATAATTGTAATTTACATAAACAAAGATCTAATGAAAATATAGATAAAATATTAATATAAAATTAATTATGATTAATGATATATATATATATATATATATATATATATATATATATATATATATATATATATATATATATATATATATATATATATATATATATATATATATATATATATATATATATATATATAGACACACACACCTTCAAGACCAATATATGGCACAAGTTGTAAAAACAGGTCCTAAAATGTAAATTTTTATAGTGAAGAGATAAATTATTGATACCCAACTAGAATTTATACCTTTTGGACCTATAGGTGAAAATCCATAACTTAGATCACTTTTATATAATAAAATTACATGTTATACCAAAGCCTTAATTTCTAATTCCACCCAAAATCATGTTTTCACTATTGTTCAAGAGCACAAAAACATTGATAACAAATGTTGTCAAAGTTAAATTGACAATTAGAGAACACCACTTCCAGTGATTCATGGATAGAAATTAGAATTTACAACACATATGCATTGGAATATAACATCCATTCCCAGGTTATTGGCCTTTGATCAAATCTAGTCAAGAGACCCACCATTTATTTTGGCCTCAAGAACACCCTTCCCAATATAAGAATAATGTAGTTTTTTATCCTAACTTTAGACGTGCATAAACCATAAACCATAAGTAGTTTGGATGAACTAGAAAAAATCTCGCATGGATTTAAAATACTTATAATTTCACCTTATGCCACATCAATTTAAACTTCAATTCTAATCTGTGGCACAAGTTACAGTAATGGGTCTTATAGTGTAACATTTTGTAGTGAAGAGACAAGTTCTTGAGATCTAACTAGAATTTATGCCTCTACAATCTCCAGGTGAAAATACATCACTTTGAGTGCGCGCGCGCGCGCACACACACACACACACACACAGTATAATAACATTTTATCCCACAACATCAACATCCAAATCCACCCATAAGAATGTTTTCACTACTATTCATGAGCACATAAACACTAATAATAAATGTTGTCAAAGTTGAAGTGACAGTTGAAGAAAGCCACTTTTGGTGCTTCATGGATAGAAACTGGGGATGAGACCAAATTTTAAAAGGTAGAATATAATTTTAAATACTATTTTATTGGCCTCAAATAATGTATATTAGATATACTCACTACCCATTTCGGCCTTAAGAACACCATTTCCAATACAAGAAAAATATAGTTTTAAGCCTAACTTCATACATGCATAAAACATAAGCCATTAATAATTTGGATGAACTATAAGAGTCCTCACATGCACGTTTAAGCCACATAATTTAAACCTATATCATGTTAATGGATCATTCAATACCAATCTACAACACAAGTTGCAGTAAAAGGTCCTCAAATGTAATGTTTTATAGTGAAAAGATAAGTTCTTTATCTCCAACTAGCATTTATATCTCCATGACCTCAAGGTGAAAATAAATCACTTAGAGAAAATATATGTTGTAAGATTAGATATTATTCCATGATTTATATGGACAAATACACTTGAAGGTGTGTTTTCACTAATGTTTAAGAGCATGGAAACATTGATAATACATGTTGTCAAAGTTTAAATGATAGTTGGAGAACATTGCTTCTAGTGCATCATGACTAGAAAATGGTGATTCCAAAACATCATAGGTGGTATATAACTATAAGTTTAGTTTATTTTCATCTAATCATGCCTAGGTGAGAGACCTACCACCCATTTGTACCTCAATAATGCACTTCCCAACACAAGAAAAATGTAGTTTTAAAGCCTAACTTCAAACATGAATAAAGTAAAAACCATAAGTCTTTTGGATGAACAATAAAAACTATAATGTGCATGTTTAATACTAATATTTTCACCCAGGATAACATATACGTAACCTTAAATACCAATCCATGACACAAGTTGTAGTAATAGGTCTTAAAATGTAACTTTTTCTATAGAACAAACAAGTTGTTGAGTTCCAAACGACATTTATGCCTATAAGACCTATAGGTGAAAATAAATTACTTAAATAACATATAAATAAGAAAATTACACATTATACCATGACATTGACATCCAAGTATACCTATAATCATGATTTCATAATTGTTTAGAAGCATAGAATCAATGATAATAAGTGTTGTCAAAGTTGGTTGGAATATTAGAGAACTCCATTTTTAGTGCTTTGTGGATGGAAAATGGCACTAAAACATGTAAAGGGTGGTGGATAATCTAGTTATTTTCCTGCAATAAAGTATGGTAGAGAGACTCACCACCCATTCTAACCTCAATAATGTTAAGCACAAAATATACTGAGAGGGGGGGTGAATCAGTATATTATATATCTTATAAAACTTTCCCTTTATCAAATTCCACTTAATCAAACATTCAAGATATGCAATAAAACTCAAACAATAAACATCACACAAGATAGAGAGAGACACCAGATATAATGTGGAAACCCAATGTGGGAAAAACTACGGAGAATCAATCTCAAATATATTCATGAAAAAAAACCCACAAGAGCACCATACCCCTTTGCCAAGTACAAACCTTAGCTATAATTTGTGAGCACCAATCCACAGGAGCTTCAAACCCCTTTGTCAAGCACCAACCTAGCTACTATTTATGAGCACCAACCCACAAGAGCACCAACCCATTTTTTGAGCACCAACCCAACAACAATTCATGAGCACCAACCCACAGGAGCACCAACCCCTTTGCCAAGCACCAACTCATAGGAGGACTAACCCCTTTGTGTATACCACACACCTATGTCTCAATGTTGCTATCTCAACAAATGATAGTTCAATACAACATCTCCTTCCTCTCTCTCACCTTTGCTCTTCTAAGCTAGATATAACAAGTAAAAATCATATTCATCTCTCACAATTGCTCTTCTAAGATAGATATCACAATATCAAATCAACCTCTCTCATCCATATTACAAATGGCTTCTCAAGCGTTTATTTATAGCTTTCCAAATGACCTTTGGCCTTCCCCCTTTATGACCCTTCAATCCTCATGGAAAATGGCACCAATCTTGGATGACCCTTCATATCCAAGCATTTGAAAAGTCATGTGGTGACCCTTCATGACCAAAAACATCCTTCCCACTTTTGTCCTTATCTTTGGTGACTTTTCGTATTCCTCAAAGTGTCCCTTCATGAGAAATTGCACCTTTACTCTTTTGTCTTCACTTGGTGACTCTTGGTATTCCCCAAGATGACTCTTCATGGGAAAATGCATCCCATCCTTCTTTTGTCTTTATGCCATGGCTCTTTGACTTCTCCATGGGCCCTTCTTTTGTCTCATATGCAACCAAAAATATATTCGTTAATATTAAATAAATATTAACTCGTATTAGCCAAGATATATTTATTACAACCAACATTAAATGCAATGGGGCCTTTATCACCAATAATACTAAACCTTTGACATCAATGACAATATTTCCAACAATTTCCCCCTTTGTCATTGATGGCAACCTCAATCTTGAAACTACCACATCCTGTCACCTGCACATACCATCATCTGAAAACATACATCAACTCCCTCTTACTGTACCTATTTTCTACCCCTGTACCTATACCTATTATTCTCTCCCTTTGACATCAATGGCAAAGGGCCTACCTAGAGCTAACACTTAGCTCCCCCTTACTTGATGCTGAATATCAATGGCAGGAAGTAATAGAAATTACTCCCAACTCCTCTCGCCGATCTTTGAGAAGATATCTAATTTTACCTATCCTTTGATAATCTGCAATCAACTCATTTGAATAATTTCTTCTAATCTCTCAACCTTCCACATGAAAATTTAAGGTGTATCTTTGATCACATATTTGCCTTACACTCAATAGATTATGCTTATAAAACATTCTTAGTCTTGGTTCTACCATTATCCAAAATTCAAGTACATTTTTCGGCTATCCTAACAGTGGTTTTATCTTTGAATCTCACTACACCACCATTGATCTTCTTTACTCTTATCTCTTATCATATGCCTCAAACATCCACTATCAATGAACCATGGCTGATCTTTATCTCTTACATGCAAAGCTGTTTGCACCAACATAGAATCTTTAGATTGTTTCTTCTGCCATGGACATGACTGAACCTTCTTCCTGATGAATGGAACTTTGAAACTTTGATCCTTCTTGATTGAATCTACATGAGTATCCTTTTCCTTCTTTCTAAAACTATTAGCTCTTTTTCAAAATTCTAATTTATTATGAACATAATCATTTGAAACACTTTAAAAATTTTAAACACTGCATATGTAAGAATCATTCTAATAGCCTCAACCTTAACACCAGTGCAAAATTTTCTTCAAAAATCTATTCACTCAAAAAGATATACAAATTAATCTGTCAACTCACCTTCTTATCATGCAACATATCCAAGACCTAATAGCATCCACCATGCTTCAATTTTTCTTAAAAGTGTCTCCTTGAAGCCTAGAAGAGACACCCCACACAATAAGGTTCTAGAAATAAATCTCAGGAGATTCCCACATTTGCTCTGTTTCTTCCTTGATCTTCTTATGTTTTTCTTTTAGAATCCGTTTAAGCATGTCTTACCTTTTTGACTTACCAACCTTATCATTTATGATGTTTTTCTTTTTCTCAACTTTTGCAACTATCTTATCTTGACAAAGCTCATGCTCAAATGTAACCAGAGATTCTGCACAATCCTTCTTATCTGATTCTTTATCTACTATAGCAAGTAATTCATTTTCACTCTTAAACTCAACCTGATCAACCTTTACTATTTTAGGTCTCCAAACCTTAATTTGACTCTTCTCATATCTTTTAAGGGCTTTGTAACCTTTAACATACTTTGAATATCTCTTTACTTTATTTTGACAAAATTTAGCAATATGTCCAACCTCATGACAACAAAAGCAAACAATATTTCTCATACCTTTTTCTTAAATGTGACTGAGATGTCCCTTTGATTGATTGCTTCTTCTCATACAATCTCTTGCCCTATGACCAACATGATGACAAACAAAACAACGGCCATGAAAAGAACTTGAAAACTTAAAAGCATTGGGCTACTTGATCGACTTCTTTGATTTGCCTTCAAAACCTGCATCCTTCTTTCCTTGGACTGATATTTCACGATCTTTTTCAACCTTGATTATAAGCTTCTCATGATTATCCTTTAAAGAGCCTAACTCAACCTTCAACTGATTACATTCTTCTTCTTTTGATGTTAAAATTGAAGTTGCAACCTTTAACTAATTCTTAAGATCCTGAATAAATATCTTATTTTCTTTTACTTCTATAGCCAACTTAGAATCCAAGATACACACCTATTCTTTAAGAGCTTCAACCACAGATTTCAATTCTTGATTTTCCTTCTTTAGCTGCTTGGCCATCTTTTGCTTTTCCTTGATCTACCTTCAAGCTATTAAACCCTTTTTGAAGGAACTTGCTCTGATACCAATTGTTAAGCACAAAATATACTGAGGTGGGGTGAATCAGTATATTATATATCTTATAAAACTTTTCCTTTATCAAATTTGACTTAATCAAACATTCAATATATGCAATAAAACTCAAACAATAAACATCACACAAGATAGAGAGAGACACCAGATATAACGTGGAAACCCAATGTGGGAAAAACCATGGAGAATCAATCTCAAATATATTCATGAGAAAAAACCCATAGGAGCACCATACCCCTTTGCCACATACAAACCTCAGCTATAATTCGTGAGCACCAACCCATAAGACCTTCAAACCCCTTTACCGAGCACCAACCCAGCTACTATTCATGAGCACCAACCCACATGAGCACTAACCCCTTTGACGAGCACCAACCCAACAACAATTTGTGAGCACCAACCCACAAGAGCACCAACCCCTTTGCCAAGCACCAACTTAGCAACAATTTATGAGCACCAACTCATAGGAGCACCAACCCCTTTGTGTATACCACACACCTATCTCTTAATGTTGCTATCTCAACAAATGATAGATCAATACAACATCTCCTTCCTCTCTCTCACCTTTTCTCTTCTAAGATAGATATAACAAGTACATATCATATTCATCTCTCACAATTACTCTTCTAAGCTAGATATCACAATATCAAATCAACCTCTCTCATCCATATTACAAATGGCTTCTCAAGCCATTATTTATAGCTTTCTAAATGACCTTTGGCCTTCCCCCTTTGTGACCCTTCAATCCTCATGGAAAATGGCACCAATCTTGGATGACCCTTTATATCCAAGCATTTGAAAATTCATGTGGTGACCCTTCATGACCAAAAACGTCCTTCCCACTTTTGTCTTTATCTTTGGCGACTCTTCGTATTCCTCAAAGTGTCCCTTCATGAGAAATAGTGCCTTTACTCTTTTGTCTTCACTTGGTGACTCTTGGTATTCCCCAAGATGACTCTTAATGGGAAAATGCGTCCCATCCTTCTTGTCTTTATCCCGTGGCTCTTCGACTTCTCCATGAGCCCTTCTTTTGTCTTATATGCAACCAAAAATATATTCGTTAATATTAAATAAATATTAACTCATATTAGCCAAGATATATTTATTACAAACAACATTAAATGCAATGGGGCCTTTATCACCAATAATACTAAACCTTTGACATCAATGCCAATATTTCCAACAAATAATGCCCTTCCTAATATAAGAATAATTTAGTTTTAAGCTTCACTTTAGACATGCATAAAATGAAAAACATAAGTCATTTTGATGAACCATTAGACCCTCGTTTGCATGTAAAATCCTTATAATTTCTTCATTTATCAAGTCTATGTAAATTTTATGACCAAGATGTGCCACAAGTTATAGTAACAAGTCCTAAAATTTAACTTTTTGTAGTGAAAGAAAAGTTCTTGAACTCCAACTAGAATTTAAGCCTTTGGCATTTCTAGTTAAAAAACAATTAATTTAAGAACATATAAATATTAAAATTGCATGTGATCCCATTACCTTAACATCTAAATATATTTGGATGCATGTTTTCATGATTGTTCAAGAGTGCCAAGAAACTAACAACAAATGTTGTCAAAGTTGAAGTGATAGTTATAGAATTCCTCCTATGGTGCTTTGTGGAAGGAAACTGGTATTGCCAACATGTTTAGGGTGGTAGATAACATTGAGGGCTAGGTTATTAGTCTCTCATCATGTCTAGTTGATAAACTCACTTCCCATTTTGGCCTCAATAATGCCCTAAAGCTGTAATAACTAAGTACTTTTATTAATAATATTTTCACTTCAAGAATATGAAATTATTTACTAATAGTGCCATCTATGTGAAGGTGAAAACTTATTTTTAACCACTAACATACCAAAAAAAATATTAGTAAGTAATTAGTAATCATATTTATATGTAATATCTAAAATATCAAAGACATTAAATAAAATTGATTACATATACGTTTGAAAAGTCAACATACTTTCAAATTTCAATCCAATCAACTAGTAGGGTCTGATATAATCATGATAGTATCAATAATAGATTCATGGTCTGACTCACAAAATTTCCATAAATTCTTATTTAATGGCGTCCCATGATATTTGACCAATTGGATATTTGTTGCAAGAACCAAATTTGAACAATGCAATATGTTTCTATGCATTTGAAGTTATTCAAACAACCATACATCTAAAATTTTGATAGGATATCATCGAAGCCAAGTTTTAGTGACTACCACATATCCCATGGGATAGTCAATGTTTTCTGCATCTACTACTATGAAAGTCATTATTTTATTTTCTTCTATATACGAACATAAGTAGTATTTTTTTCCCTCTTCATTTTCCTCTTTTGAAATAATTATGAAAACATGCTCTATATCAACAAAAAAAAATTCTAATGACACTATCAAGATAGATAATGAGAATAAATAGTACATAAAGATTAATCTTCTACCTAGTTGCACTAGATCAAATACATGGTCACATTCATGTGATGATGTCATATCTATAAGTTGTAATAATGATGAAACTTGATATGTGTTGATTAGAATTAGAGATTTGTAACTCCAGTCATCCACCCAATCTTGTGACTCACTCATTTCAAAGATAATTCATGCATGTAGAACAAAAACATAATAAGTTTTTAGCATGAATAGTCCATAAAACTACATTTGAGCTATAAAATGAGTGGAGCTCACTTGATCTCAGTATAGTCATACAATACTCATACTTTACCAAGTGTTATTCTTCTATCAACCAAAAATGCTTAAAAATAGTAGGATTTTATTGAGCACCATAGAAAATGTTCTCATTACACCATTCAATAATGGTTTTTGTATTAGTTAAAATAGCCCCATCTTAAAATTTGAAATCCTCTCTTGAAATGGATCTTTTACACATGCTATAGAACCATAATGTTCCTCTTTTCCATGGCCAACATTAGTTAAACTCTGAATATATTCTACACTAGTGGTAACATGAATCATTCTCAACAAGTAAAACATGTCTACATTTTTTAACTGTGATGTGCAATTATCTGACCAAATGTAATTTTGATTGAAAGTAATGATCCTCTTAATTAACTATTGATAGGAAATCTCAAAACAATCTTGTATTTACTTTGTGTAATGTGATCAGTCATCATTGACATAGAAATGGTAATCCCTTAATAGTCTTTTTATCTTTATCTATACTATCAAGTGCATGCATGAATTCTATATAGATGAATATGTAAACTAGTATTGAGTTGTAATATTATGATTGAACTTCTATTTATGGTTTGAATGTGTAATTATCAAAATATTCAACTACTAAAACAATGTAACCAAGTGGAAATGTGTCCTTGCTTAGCTTAAAATATTCATCCACCCATTTATCCCTATACATCTATCTTGCATAATCTTGAAAAATTTATTCCCTAAATTTGACCATAAATTCTAAAATATGTATTAGTTTTGTAACAATCTCAGACATTTTAGATTTATTTCCATCTTTTACTTGATAAGTCACAGAGTTGTATTTGATAAAAAAAACTAATTTGTTTCCAATTTCACTTGTATTCTCCTCAAGGATACATTTTTTTAGTTTTGATAATCCACCACAAATGTTGTAATTTCCTAATCTAGACAACACTTCAAGCGACAATTCGGGTGACAGTCCTACCCCAATTGGTGGGATAACTTTTGAGAGCCATAAATTTTGCACCATAGCTCCGTTTGACTCCCCATTTGAACTGATGGAAAGCTAATAATGAGTGTAACATCATGAAATGGCATGATATCTACTTAGTGGGGTTTTAGTACCAAAAAACAAATAGAAGTACCCCAAATTTCAATTTTAGTGGTGCAATCTAAAAATAGTATGTTTTTAAAAATAGTAATTTCTTAAATTTGGTAATGTTGTATATCATGGAAGTCAAACCACTTCATCTCCCTCAAGATTGGTGACCTTCGACATCTTCCTCCTACCTTCAAAATATGTATAAAAATAGATGTAGCCTGAAAAGGCAATTAGACATCTCTTCCTAGAGATAGGCATATGTTATATCTAAAATTTTGAGCAATAAAACATCTCTTCTCAGAGATAGCATTATTATTTATGTCTTCTTGAAATATTCTTAAACCAAGACTTTTGATTTTTGGATCATTTCCATACAAACATGTTTTGTTATAAAAGAACTATCCATCTAGTCTTTCACAAAAATTGGTTGAAATAAATTCCCTGGTTGATTTTTGTAGAATTTTTATGCTAAAATAATGTAAAATTTGTTAGTCTAAAAAGTACAATGAATATGGTGAAAAATATCATAGCACGTTTAAAAATGGTACTTGTGTGATTTATTTTTACATAAAATGGTTTAGACATCTCAAAATATATTTGAATAATATAAATTTTTGGATATTTTTCTAAAAACTTAGAGTAAAATTGTGTTTGGGTGATATCTAATAAATATTTTGAATGTAGTTCATGATTATGAGAACCAACTCTTACTTTCAATACATATCTTGTATTGGTTTAAACTCTTGTATTGTCTTTCTAAAATTATGAAATTAAATATTTGAGATCATCAACTATAGCTTTGTCCTTTCATGGCACTCTACCAGAGAAGGCCTAGAGCTCAATAATATTGGCATCATTAAGTAATTGGCATCGTATAGTTGCTATCATTAATGTTTTTAAATTTATGTCAAGTGCTCAGCTAGTTTTTGAAATCAATAATTTTTTCTTGACTTACCACTCACTATACAAGTTTTAATTATGTTTTGTGCAACATTACAATTTTTGTTACATGATTTCAGGCCTACAATATGATATGCATCCTATAGATTTTCATAAAATTTATTGTTTTCATCATATATTTTGGATGCTATTAGTCTTAGGGTGTATATAGTATGTCTCATCTTAATCAATTTCATTAACAAAAAAGAATTGACATTTTTACTATTAAAATTTAATTTATCAAAGAAATTTTCCCATTTTTTTGAGCTAGTCTTTTTGAATGGTGGTTAGAAATTTTGTTATGTATTGGTTTAATTTTTTATTTTCAAAAACTTCAATTAAGTGATTTTATTTTCTACACACATTATGTGGAGGTGTTATTAATGGTGGAATTTATTGATAAGGTGTTTTAAAATCATTATGTTCACTATTAGTTTACACATTATTGGTTTCAATGTTTAGTTGTGGGATGACATTTTATTCATTGTTACTTTAATCATTATGTGTTTCCATGAAATTGTATTCATTGATAGAGGTAAATCATCATGCACATCATCAAAAAAATTAAAAACTTTATACTTTGAATTGGACTTGCAACATAATTTGGAATTCTAGGCAAATATCCATCATCATTATTTAATTCATTATTCTCAATTTCATCATTATCTATGACATTTGGATAATTTAAGATAACATTTGTACCTTCTCTTGAGAGAAATGCTTACATTTTTACCTTATTTTTTCCTCTTGAATCTTCTAATTACTCTAGTATTTTGTCTTTTATCTTCTTCCTTTTATTTGAATGAGCTCCATGACTAGACAAAGAAAAATTGGATACATTTTGACCGTGGGGACAAAAAAAATTATTTTATTCATTTTGATTATAAGGGACAAAAATAAAAATTTGATTCCTCTTGTCTTCGCCATGGAAAATGTAGAATGATGTATAGAAATTCTGTGGGATCAATTTTTTTGAAATACCCTAAAAATAAAAAATATTGGACAAAGACATGTTGTTTTTGAGACAATAACATGTAAAATTTATAATTCTATGTATTCTATATATTATGCATATGCGATCATATATCATATTTTTATGATGTATGATTATATTATGTAATGAAAACCTATGTTATATTATTATGTGATATAATTTAAATGATGCAATATTATTAAATATCAAGTAATAATATAAAATTACTTCCATATTTTCATTTTTGATATAATTATAAGATTTATTTACCCATGTTCCATCCTATACAATCAATTGAGCCATAATTTCGGTTTGTGGGGCTCAATTTGGTCTAAATTACATGTGTAATTCTACCAATTGACTAATTGGATTAATTGGTTATACATTTAGGCCTAAATCACATCTCTAATTTCATTAATAGATTAATTATAATAATTCATGAATAATGTATCCCCAAATCATGTTCTATTATTATCTAGTTAGGTTGAATGGGCTCGAATTGGCCCCAATTTCCCTCATGATTGAATCAATGGAATTTATACTTTAATGTTCTTATGATATTGGGCCAATTGAGCCCCATATTACTTCTATATAGTCAAAATTAGTTTCACAGGGTTAAATTTCATCTAACTTACACTAATCAATGTTAGAATGGACTAATTGGGTAAATATGCTAGGAAACATGAGCTAATTTATCCCCTTTATTCACATTTTAGACTCACAGTCAGGTTCAGGGGGTTCAGATTGGCCCCAATCACTTCATTTTTGCATTTATAGTAAATTAGGGTTGATTAAACCATATGTTGCATCCTATACAATCAATTGACACATAAATTAGGTTCAAATGGCTCAATTTTTTCCAAATCACATCTTTGATATAAATTCATGATAGAATCAAACCTAATTTAGTCCTAAATGATGTCCTACTCTTGTATTTAGTTTGTAGGAGATCAAATTGGCCCCAATTTCCTTTGTGATTAAATTGATTGACTATTTGATTTATTTTTTTATGATACAGGGGTCGATTGACCCCTAAACTACATCTTGTATAGTGAAAATCAAGTTCATGGGGTTTAATTTCATCCAACTTACATCACTATTTACAAAAAATGACTAATTAACCTAATATGTTGGGAAATATGGCTTAATTTAACCCCAAATCACATCTTACACTAGCAATTAGGTTAAATGGGTTCAAATTGGCCTTCAAATTAGCCCTAAGTACCTTCATGTTTGCATTTGTGATAAAATTAGGATTTAAGGTTTAGGGTTTAAGGTTGTATAATTTGACTAATTAGATCAATATGTTAATAAATATGAGCTAATTTAGACTTGAATCACATCCTAGGCTTGTCGTTAGGTTCAACAGGTCCACATCGGCCCTAATTACCTTCATGTAAATCCATTTATGATAAATTTAGGGTTTAGGGTTTATATTAAATTAGGGATTAGGGTTTAAGGTCAACATGTTAGGAAACATGAGCTAACTTATCCCCTTTAATCACATCTTTGACTTACAATTACGTTTAATAGGTTCAAATTAGTCTTAATTACCTTAATATTTGCATTTTTGATAAAATGAGGGTTAATTAAGCGATAAATTAGGTTCACCAAGATTAATTTGGCCCAAAACACATATATAATTGCACCAATTAAATAATTAAATCAATTCATGATAGAAATAGACATAATTTAGCTCAAAACCACATCGTACTCTTGTAGTTAAGATGGCAGGTGTCAAATTGGCCTCAAATTCCTTTTTGACTAAATTAATCAGCTATTTGGTTCATTACATGATGACACTAGTATCAATTTCACTCTAAATCACAAAATATCCAATTGAAAAAAAGTTCATGTGGCTCAAATTTTTAAAATTATGTCATTTATTGCACCATTTGAGTAATTAGATCAATATATTATGAAATCCAATCTAATTTAGCCTAAAATGATATTGTATAGTCATAATTAGGTACAAGGACCTCATATTCACTCTAAGTACCTCCATAATTGAGCCAATCAACTATTTCATTCATTATATAATGACATTTGAGTTTATTGAGCCCAAAACCACATCCTATACATGTGAAACTTGCATATGTCATTGACCAAATGATTATTTACTTCATTATCTAATGAAATTGGAGATGTTCAATTGCCTTCAAATTTAACCATTGGACTATTTGGATTATTCAGTTATGACTTTGGGGTCTAAAGACCTAAATTAAATCCTTTATAGTCAAAATTACATTCACGCTCAATTGATTTTTCCTCAAATTATATCAATGACTACACCAATTAGCTCAATCTAAACTAATTTATCATTAAGTAAAATTCTAATGATCACAATTTCCTTCACCATTAAAACAATTAACTTGTTCATTCATTTTGTAATGAAATTAGGCCTGATTGAACCCTAAATCATGGTATATATAGTGAAATAATGATTGTGTGTGAAAACTCACCAAAATTACATCACTTTATCAATAATATCCTTTTTGTGGTAGTGTATATCATGATAGACTCCACTTTAAAATAAAAATACAAAAAATATGAATATGAATTAAATAAGTATAAATGTGAACTAATTAAGTATAAATAAGTGTATATTATGATACATATATAAGTATAAACACATATGAGTAGACTTGATTTATTTTTTGATATTATGTCAACATAATTCATACGTGTTATAAAGTGTACATGTTTAAATAATACCAGTTATATAATGTACACACTATGCTTTGTTTGATTTCAAAAACCAAGCCTTTTGGTTCAAAAATAACTTGGATTTTCGAGCCAAAGGCCTGGACCTATCAACACACAATTGAATCTGATATTTTTGATAGAAAACAAAAAATTTCAGCTTTCATCACTAAATACATTATGAATTCCAATAATAAAATTCATAAAATTATTACCATAATGGTGAGCACGCTCTCTTCTTTCCCAATATGATTTTTATAATTTTTGGATTATTTTTAATGTTTTAATCTATGTTGATTTATAAATATATATTTTTAGGCCACTACATGTCATAAATATAGATGCCTATATATGTTTGTGTAACTTTTGTTTTATTGATCCAAATGTAAAAACAATATATGGTTACAAATCAGGCCTAATTATACACACTTTAATAAACAAAAAAACTAGTTTTCATTTTTTTTGAGGTATATAGGGGGTACATAGGTGCCTATCCATTTTTTTTTCACTTTTTAGGATATATTTACTTGTAAAATTATTAAAAAATATTATTTATTAAAAAATCATAAAAAATATACTTTACAAAATAAATGATCATATATAAAGTTTCATCAATGGTTCTAAATAATATTAAATGATGCTAAAAAATTGAGGGTTCATATGGCTGGCTATCTACTCTATTTCTCTAAAAAAGGGGGTTCATATTCAAATTTTAAATATTTAACCTATTTATACTTAACCATTTAAAAACAATTCACACTTAAATCATAGTGCTTGGTCAGATCTACAATGAATTTTTGTATTTAATTAATAAATGCATGCCAATTAGAAAATGATTGACATCAAAAACAATGCATTACATTCTTCCTTAAAATAACTGCACAATGCATTACATTGTATTAATTTGTATTGATTCACTACCACATATTATGTTCTCATGATTTTGAGCTAGGTAGAAGCCAATATCTATTGTGAATAGTTTGGAGTTATGCACTAATACAAATCACATATTTTCTTTTCAAGTAACATAGCTTAAAAAAAATTAATGTTTTGTGTGTATGGCGAGTTTATCCTTTCACACAATTTATTTGGAAAGTCAAGATCTATAATGTTCTAAAATGTTTTCTAAGGAACATGACTATTCATGGCCAATGTGCCATCCAATTTTATCCCTAGAGGTTCCAACATTGTAGAAACTTGTCACTTTTAAACAAATGATTTTTAATTCTAGTTTTATTTACAATTATTAAATATATAACTAAAATTTTATAATATTTTTATTATAAAACATAAAAAATTGTATCTCTATACTCATATGTATACTAGACATATATTTATAATTTATTCTTTGGTATTTGAAATTGAGATCCAAGTAGAAATAAAATTTTCAACTATAGAGAGTTTGAAGTTAATCATTATAAACATTATTACAAGATTACTAAGAGTCATATGATCTTACTTGCAAGTAACATGTTTGTATAGGCTAGTTTTGTCATTGACCCAATGACCTTTTATGAAAGAGTCTAGTGATCACAAGTGATACAGAGAATGATGATAATAGATTATTAACCAAAAAATTAAAAACAAAATATAGAAAAAAAATGCAAACCCATACTCTTCCTAGGTGTTCACCCTAAGTAAGGCATCTAGGTCAATTATCTTATGTGTTGTTTACCAGTTCATGTCTATTTACCCGTCTAATAACTAGATTCCACATCTATTATTTTCTCTTTGATGACTCCCTCCTTCCAATTTGAGGGAAGTTTATCCTACAACCACCTCATAATAATAGAAGAATAATTAACAAAAATAAGATATCAAATCAACACGGTATAATATTAGCATACTTAAATTAAGTCAAATGCCATTAAAAACATATAATTTTAACATTACATCAAATTAAGTAAATCACATACCAAACTAACAAATGTTAGGCCATTACCAGATATTTTAACATAATAATGATATAAAAACACATAATCAAATATATATAGTTGAATACAAATGGTATATAATTTCAACATTACATTAAATGAAGTGAATCATACATCAACCTAACAAATATTAGTCCATCACTATCTTTATCACAATAATAATATAAAACACATAATCAAATTTACATAGTTAAATGCATATGGTTGGCCAAACCCCACAACCTCCCCATGTCTCTCTTATTGTCCTACCATATACATCCCAATAATTATAAAGTCACTTGTATATTCTGTATGGATCAAAAAAAATCTTATTTCTTGATTGATATGTGATTTATTAAATAATAGGTATTTCATAAGTCATAGACAATGAGCTAACATTGTAAATTTATAGGCAAACCTTTTTATCTATTTATTATTATCAATTTTTTCATATTATTTATTATAGTAGTAAACTTGCATTACAAAATTACAAATAAACTCAATTTTAAATAGTTTACAATATAAGGGTACGATTATATACTATGTCGCCCTTGTTTTGGATTACAAAATGTAAAAAAAATCAACTTTAACTCCTCGCATTTTGTGTAGATTTATTTACTCAAGAAACATTTAATGTCATGTATGCACATGTGAGGTGAGTTGATAAAGGAAAGTTATATGTCATAAATGAGTTGAGTTGAGAATGGTAGGGTCTTGTTAGCTTGAGATTTTATGTTTAAAAACAATAAACAAATATTTAAAAATGCCAAGAAATGATATTTAATGTTTGTTCATTTTAAATGTTAGGAAGAAACATATATAAGTAAGAGCCATGAAGTGGCTTTGGTAGTTGTTTCCGGTTGTGGAAGTCTCTAGTTGTGAAGTGACTTTGGTTGTAAGTTAAAGTAGGTCACGTAGATTTTATTTTTTTATTTTTATTTTATATAAGATTGTAATTATGTCAATAAAAATTGTTAAGTTATAATGAATAGTTATGATGACATTTATTGTGATTTTGTGTAGGGAGTAAAGTAACATATAGATTTTTGAAGGAAGAGTAAGATCACATGACATTTAGTATATATTCTAAATCATATGTTATATTTTTTTTAACAATTTATATCTTATTGAATTTAGATACATATGCCAAACAATGGTGGGATACATTAATTTGTTTATTTTAGTATACTATATATTTAGATTATATTATATATTGTTAAATAGAATAGTTATTTATGGTTTTTTTTAGTATAGTAATATAATATATTATAAATATACTAATTATTATATTATGTAATGCATATTTATATTATATTATATATTCTCAAACAGAATGATTACTTATGATATGATTTTAATAATATATTAATTTTTATAATTTATTATAGTAGTATAATATAGTGAATACTATTATTATAATTTATTTATAAATAAAATTAATGAATATTATTGAAACCTTGCTCTGTTGCATGAATGAAAATTGAAAATAAAAATAAAAGAGGAGTCACTAACATACAAATGCACATGAAAAAATGAAGAACCACATGGCTAATAGATCAACATGTGTCTTTAAATCATGCATAGAATTATTTTCACCAACAAGAAAAATTTGTAAGCATACATAAGGCCCTTGAAGTGTTTCACATAATGGCTAAAACAAAAGTGGGTTCATGGAATGTTATGCCTTCATGATATGCATAGAATGGCTATTATGATGTCGCTTTAAGGATTTTGAATGAAATATGTTGAGCACATGTCATTTATTGGAGTGTTGAGGTTGTAGGGTATGCAAAAAATGGGTTCTCTAAAAAGGCAGTGCAGCAATTTAAGTAAATAAAATTTTTAAAAATGGTTTCATGTAGTGATATGTTTTTTCTTTTGTGTTGGTCTGTTGTTGAATAACTAGAATACAATACAAAAATTGATGTGTTGGTAATTATAGAAAATCCATTATATATATATATATATATATATATATATATATATATATATATATATATATATATATATATATATATATATATATATATATATATATATATATATATATATATATATATATATATATATATATATATATATATATATGTTAGACATAGTTCATATGTGAGACCAAAAATAATTTTGATCAGACATAACTCATATGTGACACTTTCAAGGTTCAATGTGTAGCCCATGTTTAAATCACACAACAACGTGCTCAACTTCAATAATTACAACTATCATATATGAGGACAAGATAAAATGATGTTTCAAAGACCTTGGATAGGATTGAAAGAGATGAATGGAGTGAAGAAGCTATTGGCACTCTTCTAGATGCTTGCAAGTCCAAATGGATTTTTTAGGAATCGAGCCAAACTTAAAGGAAATGACTGGGAGGATGTTAAAAAATAGGTGTTGACTCATATTTCTAGAGCTAAGTGAATGAAGATATAGTAGTAATTTAAAAATGAAATTGAGTCAATGAATAAATGATATAGATTTGAGATTTATATAAATTTAAATCCTAGTTTAGGAACTTTTTTTTTAGCCCTTGTTTTCTTGAATGGATGAAATATTAACATGCCCTGCATTTCCCCAAGCTAGGTATGGTGAGATATGTCTTGACATAGGTAGGAAACCTATCCTCACTGATTTAGGATTAAAAGGCTTGCCAAAGATGGAAATTAGAGACTCAGAGCTAGTTTTTAAGAGAGCACAAGACATGTAGTCTAATCAATGTGAATTCATTGAAATAAATCAAGACCTTATGGGGTGATAACCAGGAAAATGAGGTCATCAATTTATTATATAATGATGTTAAGAAGTGTATTAAGGAAAACCTTGAATAAATATAATTCCATAGAAATGTATACATGGAGAGAACTCATATTTTCTACAGGTTAAATACAATTTCTTTGTAATCTTTACTATCTCATATTTACTTCCTATAACATGTAAATTTATTGTTAATTGTATTTTAATGCAATTTTTATTAGAGTTATTTCTGTGTTAGCTTATATTGTTGTTTATTTTTTCTATGGGAAACTTATCATGATAAGACATTACCAATTTTATTGATTGTTTAACTAATGTCACTTAGGTTTCAAAAAAAGACTAAAGTAAGCCCTGCCATCTTTGTAATTGTTTCATGTTGCTTCATTTTTTTTGAAAGTTTAACCATAACATTGATTATTAATTTTTTTCTATTCAATTTACAATTAAAATGGCATCAAGGGAGTGTGGTATGATTTTGTAAATATATCTTTTTGTTGTTACTCTTGTTTCTTATGTTACAAGAAATATTATGTTTTGCATTCATTAGCTCTTTCCTTTTTTTAATAAAAAATAATTTGATAAAATCTCTATTTGAAGATCACCATTGATCTACATGGATGAATATTTTTAAAATTTATAGAACATATCATATAAATATTAAAAATAAAATAAAATTATGAATTTTATGTAGGGTACAAACAAATTTTAATTTCTTGAATGCTTAATGTAGTTTTTGAATGAAGTACATTCACTTTTAAGTGATTTTTTTTTCTTTTGGTCTTGTCTATGATAATTTATTTGATAATAGATCTTAATTCAATTACTTATATTCACATGATATTTTTATTTTTAGTGTTTCATACTATAATTTATGGCTATAATAGATAGTGACTACTAAAAATCTCTCTAGTTCTAAAATTTGAATGAAGAACAGAGAATCATTCAACCACACATGCATCCTATTGTCATATTCTATGTCTTAAATAATAAATATCTCCCACATAGAGTTAATGCATTAAATGAAATAATTTTAGTGTTGGATATGCAACTATTTTTATATTGCCTATTTAGGTTATCTAGGGCAAGGGAAGATTTAAAGTTTTTATATTTGATCTTTTTAATGGTGATGTTATACCCCTAAATATTAGTGATTAGGTCATATATATGTGTGGAAACTATCTAATATTGTTATGTTAATCATGTTACGTTCCATTATGGAAATTATATCTTATTTTTTAGTTTTTTCTTTAACATTTTCTTTTCTTTTTATGTACTTAAAGATATAATTCTTATTGGAGGACACTTATTATCAATTAATGAATCTAGCATGAGTGGGGAATGTATTTGTAAGTAACTATTTATTTTGTAGTCTCCATGGATTGTTTTCTATGTTATTTACATCTTATAATATTATGATGAAAAGGGACTGTTGGCAATTTGGCCTCCCAAGGCCAAATGCCAACACCTATAATGAGAAAACTTTCATGGCACCCACTTAAGCCTCTACATGATGATCTCATGAATGATGATGTCTAATAATTACTTATTGAAGTCATTAAAAACTCATAGAGGTGTCATTATACGTATATTAATATATTCATGCTATTTTTAAAGATATACAACTAGTGGAGACATTCACTATGTTCTCTCAAAGCTACTTCAATTTGTTATCATTTTGTGATGTGACTAGGTAGATTATATGGAGATTTGAGAACAAGACATGGAGTTTAAACTTCATGAACAAGTTTTTAAAAAATAAAATATAATATTAAAAGTCTTCACATATTTTTTGAGGTAGGCAATAGTTAGGTTTCAAGTCAAAATCCTTGAGGGCTAGCTAGGAAGAGAAGTTTGTCCATTAGTGTTGATGGCATCCACATGTTTTAAGTGGTATTTGAAGACATTAGGTACCTGATAGGAAGTTAAAAAATGTGAGAGAGGATTAGAAACATATATGATGAGAATAAAATTAGGTGAAACAAGAAAATCACCAAACTCAGTCGCTAAGGGTAAGGAAGATATGACTTCTTGCAAACCCTAGGGTAGAAGAATCAAGGGTGTACAAATCATAAAGTGATTAGAGGTTCAGTCCAAAATATGTTAAAACTATTGAAACATGATAATTTTTTTTAAATAAAAATCCATCACCCTTATTTTTTAAAGATAAATAACCATTTAGACTTCTATCTTCCACAAACACCCAAATTGGCAGTAAAATGTATAAGCAATCTTATAGGGTAATGGAGATAGAGTGGGGTTTTGAGCTATTAGAACAACTAAAAAATGTTAGAAACAAGTGTAAATAATATTATATGATGATTATTAACCCCCATATCATCTACAAGTCACTCAAACCTTTAACACTCAGTCAAGGTCTATTAGGCTTAAAACCCTGTTTTAAGCCTAAAAGGCCCACACCACCATCGGTGTACTCTAAGACTCTCCTAAGAAAAATTACACCATGAAAAGATATAATAGGTTATTTCAGGTCTTAATTATTTAATTTTAAAAAATTAATGAAATATGATGACCAAACTCATTCTTATCACCATCTTGAATTCCATAGTATACACAGTTAGCTTGAGTTGCCTATTTAAATGCTCATATCTCTCACCATATAGGGACTTGGGGAAAATTATCTTAGTGATAATTGAGGAGCCATATATAATTTAAATCCTTGGAAGAGTGATTTGAATTGAATGGCATAGTTTTATGAACCATGGTTAAGAATATAAACATGTCCAAACTACCTGCAGAAGACTACTAGCCTACCAACTTACATTTATATCTTAACACACCTTTTACATGGGAACTAAAGATGCTCAAGAAAGTTGAAGGGGTCTATTTACTAAAAATACATGACCATAGGTTTGGGATTGGAGGTATTATCTTTATGAACCATCGTTAATAGGGTAGATCTCTAAAACCCTACTGTAGACATAAATGAGAAGATGCTGAAGAATTGGCATTCGATTACTATGAAATGAACCTAGAAACCCCTGAAACACAAAGATCACTTAGAGGAAACCTTACACATGGTACTATGTTGTATAGACACTATGTGGATTTGGAATAAATGTTTAATTTTTTAATAGTTTGAGAAATTTGTAGGGTGAAAGACCATTTTGAAGGATTCCAATCATTGGAGGGGAAGATTGACACTTGTATCATCTTCTGAACTCATTAGATGCCCAATAATCTGCCTAGAAGTCCCTCTACAACTTTATTATAAACACTAGTCTATAAAAATGAAGGAGAAGGTGACTTAATCACCTAGTTTATCAAAACTACAGGTGTTTCTTTCTTAATAAGGACTATTTTATGGTACATAATGTTGTTTTAGACCTAAAAATTAACTAGTTTTATTATCTCAAGGTCTTGAATAGACTTCCATGGCTACCAAACACACACATTCAAGCTACTAGGCCTAATTGGCCTATTTTGTCAACCAAGAGGAATGAAAGTTAGCATTGAGGGGATGATGAAGTGAGGTAACATAAGCTATTATACCATAAAATAATGAATTAAATGAGGAAAGTGCATAATAATGGTCATACTGGAGGTAGTTTCTTGACTTGGTCATATGCTCAAGAGAAGGAAGGGCTATTGTATGCTTTATGATGGTATAATAACATTTAATTTATGTTATAATTTCTAGGAAGGGGAGATATTTACAAAAATAGGTGTAGCTATGCTTTAATAAAGTTTTAACAAGTCAACCACATCCTACCCTACCCCACTTTAATGGCTAAGGGGATAATGGAAAAGCAATAATGCATGAAGGGAGGATCCTACGATTATTGTAAATATAGTAATGAATGAGTTATGGTCATTTATGACCTTTTTATCTCATCTCCACACCATTCTCCTCTTATTTCTCTTCTTTTTATGTTATATATTTAGGCCTTAAGTCCTTAATTTACATCCCTCACATGGGTATGAGGAAACCCTGCCCAATTTTATACTTAATAGACCTTTTATATTTATGAATAAACTATTGCAGCTCCTTCATGATGACATCTAGTATGATTTTACTTGTTTTGATTTACATATGTGATAAATTTATCTCTTTTGCAAGTCCTTATCACCTAGATGCCAATAAAATATCTTATGCAGTTATGTGGTGTGTAGAAGTGTTGGTGATGGGGTTTGAAGTGTGATCTAATGGGTAATAGTCTCATAACAGACCTTATTCTCATGACCTTGGTACTCTATCTACCTATTATAGTTTCCATATGAAGCACTATTGCATAATAACTTTGGAATATATTTGTTTAGTTATTTATTTAGTGCATTAGTCTTGATAAGAGTTCAATTTGAGTGGATAAAATATCATGTTAGTGCAACACCACCCTTTATATTAGGTTTATTTTATCCACTTTCATTCCCTTTTCACCCCAATCAGTAGGTTTTAGTGATTTTGAGCCATAAGTGATGTTGCAAGGGAGTTAGCCCCATAATCTATAGGTATAGTCTAGTTATAAGATCACCCATAGACTTTAGGATATTATTGGAAAAGAGGGTAAGATCTAAACATCTTATTCACAATCAAGTGACCTTAATAGGTAGCTTAAATTCTTACTTAGAGGATCAATCATTCTTAGACCTAAGTAAAGGAACAAATATGAGTGAGAGAGGTTTGAATATTAATTAAAGAGTAAAAACAAGATCAAGGACTAAGAGAGGTCATAATAATGGTGATAATCCCAAAAACCCTAAATGATATAACCAACGTACATCTATAGCTAGTCCTAAGAGACACGATCAATGTTTATAGCCCATCTTAGAGGAGTTAATTATTTTGAAGCCACTATAGGTGTAATCACACCTTTAATTTTGGTACAAGTAGTGATTTTAAGTATATTAATATATTCATTTTATTCTCAAAGATAGACAACCATTAGAGACATTCATTATTTTTTCTTAGAGCTACTTCAGTTTGCTAGCAGTCTGTGATGTGACTAGGTAGATTATATGGAGATTTGAAAATAAGATAGGGAGATTAAAATTCATGAAGGAGTTTTGAGAAAATAAAATATGATATTAAAATTAATAACATACTCTTTGAGGTATAAAATTATTATATTTAAAGTCAAAACCCTTGAGTTCTAGCCAAAAAGATAGGCTTTTGCATTAGTGTTGATGACATCCATGTGTTTTGAATTGTGTTTGAAGACATCAGGTACCTGATAGGAAGTTAATAAAGGTGAGAGAGGATGAGAAACATCTTATGATGATAATAAACTTAGGTGAAATAGGAAAATCACCAAACTCATTCACTAAGGGTTAGGAAGATATGACTATTTGCTAACCGTAGGGTAGAAGAATCAAGGGTGTATAGAGCATAAAGTGATTAGTTTTTCAGCCTAAATAATGTTACAACTATTGTAACATGATAAATAGGTATAAAAATCCATAAACCTTGTTTTAGAAATATAAATAACTATTTAAACTTATGTGTTCCCCTAACACCCAAACTATCAGTGAAACCTATAGGCAGTATTATAGGGTAATGGAGACAAAGTAGGATTTTGAGTAGTTATAAAAAATTTATAAGGTTGGAAAAAAGTGTAAATAAGATGATATTATGAGTTTGAACCCCCATAGTGCTTGTAGGTCACTCAGACTTGTAACACTCAGTCAAGGTCTATTAGGCCTAAAAGCTTGTTTTAGGCCTAGAAGACCCACACCACCATTGGAGTACTCTCAAACTCTCCTAAGAAAAATGACACAATGAAAAGGTAAAGGAGGTTGTTTTAGGTATTAATGATTTAATTTAAAGTATAATAATATAATATAATGTCAAATCTCAATCTTATCACCATATGAAATTCCACACTGTACACAACTAGTTTGATTTGCATGTTTTAATGCTCATATCTCTCACCATAGAGGGACTTGGGAAAAATTATATGAGTGAGATTTTAGGACCACTGTATAATTTAAATCCATGAAAGAGTCATCTAGATTCAGGGGCACAAGTTAAATAAGACTACTAGCCTACCAACTTATGTTCATGTTTTAACACACCTTTTACATGGGAACTCAAACATCTTAGAAATTTTGAAGGGGACTATGGAATAGACATACATGACCATAAGTTTGGGATTGGAGGTCCTATCTTTATGAACCATTGTTAAGATGGTAGACCTCCAAAATCTTTCGTAAACCCTATTACAGTTATGAATGAGAAGATGATGAATAATTGGCATCTAATTACAATGTAATAACATAAAAACACCTAAAACACAAAGAACACTCAGAAGAAACCCTACCCATATTATTGTGTTCTATAGACACTATATGGATTTGGCAAAAAAGTATACTTTTTAAATATTTTGAGAGATTTATAGGGTACAAGATCATTTTTAAGAATTAAAATAATTGGAGGGGGAATTTTGACACTTTTAACATCTTCTCAAGTCACCATATACCCAATAATATACTTGGAAGTGCCTCTGTAACTTTATTCTAAATAACCAATCTATAGAAATAAAGGAGAAGGTGACCTAGTCACCTAGTTTGGCAAAATTGGAGGTATTTATTGCTCAATAATGCCTATGTTATGATACACAATGTTGTTTTAGACCTAAAAATTAACCATTATTATGATCTTAAGGTCTTGATTATACTTTTATGGCTACCAAACACACATAGTCAAGCTATCAGGCCTATTTGGCCTATTTGACATACTTATTCAACCAAGAGGAATGAATGTTGGCATTAAAGGGATAATGAAGTGAGGAAAAACAAGCTATTATGCCATAAAATTGATGCATTTAATGAGGCAAGTGCATAATAATGGTCATAATGGAGGAATGGAGGCAGTTTCTTAACTTGGTCATATGTTCAAAAGAAGGAAAGGCCATTGTATGATTTATGATGGCATAATAACATCATATTTATGTCGTAACTACTAGGAATGGTAGTCATTTGACCAAAAATAGGCATATATATGCTTTAATAAAGGTTGAACAAGTCAACCACATCCTACCCTGCCCCACTTCAACACCTAAGGGGATAATGGAAGAGCATCAATGCATAAAAGGAGGATATTATTATTGTTTTAACTATTATAATTGCATTATTGAATGTTTTATGGTCATTGATGACATTTTTCTCTCCTTTATCTTCTTCTTCTGCTATATATTCAGGCCTTAAGTCCTTAATTTACATCCCTCACCTAGGTATGAGGAAACTCTACCTAGTTGTATATTTAATAGACCTTTTAAAACTAATAATAAACTATTAAAAATCCTTCATGATGACATCTAGTGTGTTTTTAATTGTTTGAATTTGCATATGTGATGGACTTCACTCCTTTGCATGTCCTTGTTCACCTATATGCCAATAGAATGTCTTATTCAATTATGTTGTGTGTAGAAGTGTTGGTGGTGGGTTTCCAAGTGTGATCTGACTAGTAAGAGTCTTATTATAGACCTTCTTGTCATGAACTTTGCACTTTAGTTACCTATTATATCCTTCACATGAAGTATTCTTGTATAAGAACTTTGGAAGATGGTTGTTTAGTTGCTTTTTTAGTCTATTAGCATTGTTAGGAGTTCAATTTGAGTGGATGAACTATCATGTTGGTGCATCACTACCCCTTAGATTAGGTTTTTTGTATGCACTTTCTTTCTCTTTTCACCCCAATCAGTAGGTTTTATTGATTTTGAGGCACAAGTGATGTACTAGGGGAGTTAGCCCCATAATATAGAGGTATGGTCTAGTTATAAGGTCACCCACGACCTTTAAGCCATTCCCATGTTAGTCCACATTTGAAGTAGGCCTAAATAGTCTCCTTCAATAGGGTACAACTTGGGTTGCTAATAAGGACATGACATTGTTATCACATATAACTACCCCATTCTTGGGAGCATGTTTACAAATGTCTAAAAATCCCTTTTTTATGTATGGATGTAAAGTAGTAGATGGCTATAAAATAATGTTGGTAAGGTTTTACATTTGGGTTATCATTTATATTTTTTTATGTTTCCCAATTTTGATATATGAATTTAGAATATCTATTGCAACATAAGTACCTACCATTATTTGGAAATATTTGTTGTTGTTGCATGAGTTTACTTTTTTAATAAGTCATTTTTTAATGTAATTGGATATATAGTTGTAGTTAAATTAGGAGTGAATTATATTAATTCAATTTATTTTAATTTAGTTGCTACAATGGCATGTTTCCACTAGGACCATAAGCATTGCTATTTTAGGGTAGCCTATATATTTTGTGATGAAATCCCTACCAAACTTTGCATACTCTCTCCAATAATTTTGACAATCTACTTTATCTAATATTAAACACCACCCTAGTGGTTATCTAGCTTTTGTTATGAGCATCAAAGATGCTATAATAAAGAGTATAGGTTATGTTGTAAGGGATGTATTTTTTTTGGTAATGTGGGTTTTTCAAAGTGAATTAGTGTAAATCAGAACTCATCCATCACTCCCAATGCATGACCACTGACCCTATCTCACCTTTTATACATGAATCATTGAGAAGAATAATATGATATTCATTTTATTATTCGTAGAATTAATATATATTAATTATAATAATATTATTATAAAATTTTATATGATTTATTATTATATGATATTAATATATCATTAGTTTAATATTAAATTATATTATTAGTATAATATATATTAATGTATATATAATATATGTCAAATATTTATATTTGTATAAAATAAAGCATAAGGACTGAAAAAATAATCTACATGAATAAAAAATATATTATTAAAATGATTATTTTTTTTTAAAATGTCAAAATGACATTTGGATTGGAAGTAGAGCATTTTCATAAGTACATGAAAAAATTAAATGTGGAGAATAAACCAAAGTCCATAACATTCATCGACAAATGTATATATAAATAGATAAGTGTAACTTTTAATGTACACTATCACACCAAGGATACAATTGACAATTGGGGAAAATATGAACAAGTTTAATGAGGTTGGTAACATGTAGCACAAGTGTGAAGAGATGGAAGCCAATGATGGTGATAGAATATTTTATGAATGGGTACTATGTAATTATTCTTCTTTATATAATATTTCATGTGTGGAAAAAAAAGGTCGTTCAAGTTTTATTAGTGTCTCATGAGAGTAGATGGTTCTATTTTTCCATGGGGAGTGACCAATTAATTATTTTTATAGCAATAAAGTTATTGAATTTGGAAATAGAATAGAGCCACTTAAATTTTATTACAACCTTCTCTAGGCAATTATGAAAACCACTGAGCAAAGCAGCCTCAATTTTTGGGGTTGTCACATGTTTATAAAATGATACTACTTAATATGTAAGCCTTGTACAAGGTAATTTATTTTTTGGACAAAGCTATATAGAATGGATATAATATTGTAAGGGACATTATTACAACTTATTAAGTTATTTCTTTAGGAGTTTCATCAAAATATTTACATATAGAAAGTTATTTGGCATATTTTCATTTTCCTAAGAGGACAAAGTTTGAAATTCATTTTGGGCAAAATAACACAATTGTGATAATTGGGAGTGGTGGAAGGTGCCATAATTTTGTTTTATGATTTATCTTTAGGATTTATTTATATCATTGTTTAGTGATTTGAACCTCGTTATTGCTTTAATATTGATCTGAATCTTTGATTACACATTTTATAAGTTGGCTTTTGATCCTATCCAAGTTGGGAAAATGTCTCAGATAATTAAAATGGCCTAGGTATTGTGTTTTGATGGTGGTGTGTGAAGGACATTTAATATTCATGACTATTTGAAATTAACATTCAATTTTTAGATTTCATTTCAATGAAAATTAAATGTTGTAGTATACATGAGGCACATATTTATGGACTATTTGACAAATTTGTGTGAATATTATGACTATGTCATATGCAAATAATAGTGTTCATTGTAAGGCTTTTAGTTTTATGACTATTCTTTTCTTCCATAGGCAAAGCTTCATGTGCTTTCTAAGTATGATGAAGATGTTAAAATTGAGAAGATTGCTAATCTACCACATTAATCTTGGGCTGCTCACCAAACTTGAATATGTATAAATAATTTGTCTATGCATGAATTTTGAGCAGTTGATGTGAATAAAACTATTGAGTGTATTTTGAATAAATAAATGAACTAGGACATATATGTTAATATTATTTATCTATCTACATGTTATATATTGCTAAGTAATAGGTGTTGTGCTAGCCCATCAACAATGTAAACTATGAAAACCAACTACCCTTTATCTATTCTAATCAAGGTTTATAGAGCACCATCAAGGTTCTTTTTCAATGGATAGTTGTGAAGATTCCAGTACCAGTCTTATTTTCTTTTGCCAGTACTGAGTCCTCCATCAAGGCTTCTGACTTAGGATTAAAAATTGCAAGGTTTATGAGGAGAAATGGGTACCCTGATCAACATGGTAAAAATAAAATATAGTCGTCAAGATTGTAAACAAAAAGCATTCACAGGGATTTATGTTTGTATTAAGGTAGATAGAGCTTCATTGCTCAGATAATACACATACATCAACATATTACAAACTTGTGTTCTCTATCCACCAAAGCTTCGTTGGTTAGTTTTGTATACACAAAATGCATACAATATGTTTTAGTTTTCTTTGTTTAGAAGTTTGTAGACATCACTACAAAAATCAAGAAAAAGAGAGATCACATCAACATAAATGTCGTGAACGTGAATGAGGATTCCAACTTTTATAGTAATATGTTCTCCCATTTAGTTCTACACTAACCATTTGCATAATGAAAATAATTTTTTTAAGGTTCTTATATTTTTGTTTTTACTATACAAAATTTAATACCTTATGGAGCCATAATTAACAAATTTGCTCTACTATTAGAAGACAGTATAATCTAATATTTCATTTGTTGGTGTTTTATGAGTCGCGTTAATGGATAAAATTCAACATAGTCCAAGCTCAGTCCGGCTTTTTGTGTGGAAACATGGAAAATAAACATTTAAAAAGCTACACACTAATCAAAGAAACACGGGAATCATAAACTGAAAAGTAAACTGGATGTACTACTGTTGATATTTGTCGTTTTGAGTCTTTGGACTTTTATCTAAACCATCGGTTGTGAAAGTTTTCAAGCACGTATTTTCTTCGACTGCTTTGCTCCAAAACTTCTCATGATATTCTGTGTAGGTGAATTTTGTATATCGAACAGGGTTATCACTGCTGATTAACGAAGGAGCGGGCTCAATTACTGCATCGGGTGAAGGGCAATAAAACGTTGGAACCGAGATCCTTGATTCGCTGGAATTCACTACTGCATGGTGAATTCCACTTTTTTATATTCCATTGCTCAAAACCTGTTGCACACCAAGTTCTGTTCTGTTTAGAATGAATTAACTTCACACACACCAAATATTGCAAGAGTAATAAAGGTAAACGATTAAGTACTATGGAAATAGAGTATACCTGCAATTGGTCCCCAATATTGACTACGAAGGCATTGGGTATTGGCAGCACTGCCGACCATTTTCCATTCTTAGGAACTTGCAAGTCTGAGACACAACCTTGAAGAACAACTGTAAGAGCATTAGGATCTGAATGATCTGGTAAACCGAATGTCAGCTCAGGATTTGGGCAGCGAGGATAGTAGTTAATGGCCATGTGTTGAGCATGCTTTCCAAGAGCTTTGTCAAGGAAGTCTGGTTCCAGTCCCAGACTCTCAGATATGGCTGCTAGCAAGTGTAGAACGAGGTCTCTTACCTCCGTGCAATATTTGTCAACCACCTCTCTGGATTGACGTAAAAATTACCGCTATATTAATGCACAATAAAGACATAATTTCATTTACAATCTTTATGGTGTGGAGAGCTAAATGGGTATGCGTACGTACCTATAAGCAGGAGGTTGTGAAGGCCATGCCTCTACATATTTTTCCAGAGGATAACAATGATGCCTCAAGTAGTCTCTCCAACTACAGACTTTCTCCTTGTGGACATTAAAGCTAGTTGACAGGCGCACAAGACTGGAAGGGTCTTCCGAGTAGAACTGCTCTCTATATTCCACGGGCATGGTAAAAAATTCTTTTGCAACTTCCATCATGCTGTTTATGTGCGTCTCTGGAACTCCATGGTTTATAACCTGAAATAACACGAATATGGATATTACCATAAGTAAAATATATGCAATAGAATATAGTAAAATTAAAATGTGGTTATACTGGACAAAATCTATCTTCTTGAAGAGAGAGAGAGAGAAAAAAAAATAGAGTATAAGGAAACGTAGAAACTTAATTTTAACCTTAAAAAATCCATCTTGTTGACAAGCAGATCGAATCTGGTCTATTACCGATTGTTTGTTAGGTCCGATAAGCTCACTGAAATCTATCAAGGAAATATCGCCCCATAATGTTACGTCGCTTAGTTGTGGCTTCTCGCTCTGAGGTCTGATATAATCGTTTGGAATCCGATTACACTGGCCTTTAATATCACAAGTCTTTTTAGCACCACATCTCACAGGCCTGCCGCTTTCGACAATGAAATTTCAATCGTGTGCTAGCAAAGGTTTTGCCATGGGCTCTTGTGCTACACAGAGGAGTAGGGATCCTTTTCTCTGTAGATGGTGCAGGTAATAGAGATATATAAAGATGTTCAATGATTATAAACATCGAGCAGACAAGTTTTGTTTTTTTATGAACTTCTTGTAGAAAAACCAAAACCAAAACACTCAGCTGAAATCCTGTCCTAATCTATCGAATTGCAGGAAAATAATTATAAAAAACAAAAAATAGAGAGACAACACGTACGCGTTTTGTCCTTTTATATTTTCGAAAGCCTTTCAGTTCCACACCCCCACGTCATGCGTTGCCTAAGCCCACCGATTTAAGCAAATGACATCGGTCGCAGTCGGTGATAAAAAGTCTTTCTTTC
This sequence comes from Torreya grandis, assembly GCA_037957365.1. Classification (NCBI taxonomy): domain Eukaryota; kingdom Viridiplantae; phylum Streptophyta; class Pinopsida; order Cupressales; family Taxaceae; genus Torreya; species Torreya grandis. The sequence goes on from JARHVA010003433.1 coordinate 179,427, forward strand.
CGAGAACTTTCTCTCCGAAATTGTCGATTCTACGGAGCCACTACAACATCCATTAAGCTCGTTACATAATTCTGTTTTCGCCCAATAGAATTGGCCATCATTAAATTAAGCTCGTTCACATTTACTTGCCGACTGAGTATTAATTTATGTTAATTTGTGAACACTTTCTTTTCTTTTCTTTCTTCTGCCTCTCCTCTCTCCCTTTTATATATATATTTTTTCTCTTTCTTCTCTTCTTTGGTTTTGTGTATTAATATCTTTAAGTCTATTCTTTTTCATACATTTAGAGGAAGGTACATCACTTTTTTTTAATTCAGCATGTAGGTGTATCTATAATTTTGTGTGTAACTTCATACACTCATATTAAAGTGAGTCAACTTTTTATATTTGATAAGTGATATTTTATAAATTATCTTTTCTACGATCATTTTCATATCATAATTATATGAAAAAAATTATTATCATAAACATTTTAATCATTTCGCCATTGTTTATACATATTCATTGTCAATGGATGTGTTAATGATATCTCTTAACACCTCATATTTAAATGGTGAGTTCTCAACGGATTAATTTGATAGAAATCTCTATTCCTATTTATTGATGGAAAGGATTAAACTCTCATAAGTAAAAAGAGAAAAGTTTAGTATAAAAGGACCTTGAACCAACAAACATTACCCTCCACTTCCTTACAAGGGATCTCAGGAGGAACATAACCATTTGTATGGTTTGAATATGATGTATTGAAGGTTTGCAGCATGTTTTTAGCATGTTCTTTATTTACAACTGGTAGGGGTACCTCATTGGGGTCTTTATTGTCATATTTTTAGCGTCATATGTGAAAGGGAAGGGTCCCTTTCAAAACCCTCAGTTTACCATTATAGAAATTAACAATGTCCCTTAACACATTTATTTGGGTATACATTATTAGTTGGGTCGATAGTACAAATTTTTCTTCTAATTTTTGTATATGTTATCAACCGAATCGATGATGTTTGCTGCAATTAATTTTAAATTTATAATATTTGAACCATGTTTTCAAATTTTATTTCATCATTTTTCAATAATAAACAACATGAATGTTTTTTTTTTTTTTGATTAAAATTCTTCAATTAAATATAAGAAATTAAATTAGGTTAAGAGGAGAATACACTTAAGAAATAAAATTTACCAATAAAGGCCATGGATATATCAATAATTTGATTTTCACATTTGAGTTATACCAAGTATTTGGAGTCCCTAAATTTAATTTGCGTGAGGTTTTACATATCTTTTCTAGATTCACCTACAAAATTTCTCACATAGTATTCAAACCCAAGGGCTCTATTAATCTATCAACAATTTGATTCAAAGTTACTATCCATAACCTTCTCCTCTTTTTTGTTTGTTTAAAATTTTTAAACGTTATGGGTTTCATATATTTCATACCATTATAATATTTCTTGTTGTCATTTAATTTATTGATATCATTAATATCATTTTAAAGTTAATAGTTTACCACAAGGTTATTTTGACCTTTGTACATATATCTCTTTCTACAATTTCTAATAGAGAATGGAACTAAAAGGGTACTCTACACTTATTCATCTATAGAGATTGTATGTGTTAGTTTTAATTATAGATCTTCTTCAACCTGCAATATACATGGCCTTTACTTATAACTGAAGATCACTTTGGGGTCCAACACTCTATATGTCTTGGTTTTAAAATGGTCTTTTAAATTTAACCTATTAGATGATTGATGTATTGTAAAAATTTGATTTCAAGCCCAATATATTCTACATAACTTACTCTAAATTTGAACCCACCATTTATTAAGTTATCTTCACATTTTCCTATGAATTTTTAATTAATTTTTAAATAATTATTTATTTACCAAATATAACCTTATTTATAATTGCTAAAATTTTGTCTATTATTCCTACATTTAAATATATCCATGCTACCAAAGATGAATCCATATAATAGTCTCCCTTTTCCTAAGCACAATCACAATACACCACTTTAGAATGTGATACAACTTATAATAGAAATAATAAAACAATAATCCTTCCTCTTAAAGTAAAAAAATAAATAATAAAATAAAATAAAATAAAGTCTCTCCTCATGAAGATAATTATAAAGAGGGATGCAAAACTAATTACATTGCAATTATTATAGAAATACAATAATTCTTGGGTGAAAATCACTAGCACATAAATATCTTACTTCTCACAAATTCTGATAATAACAATTATATAAAAAAAAGTGACACACATTTTCTCAAGATAACAAGAAATACATACTAATAATATTTACATCTACAACATTCACCACATCTATAATTCACATAATTTGATTTTTATTTAAAAAAAATTAATTCAATAAATTTCCTAAATATAATTTAAGAAACTTTATTAACATTAAGAAATTACAAGGTATTCTCATTATTTTATCAAGTAAACCTTCATAACATATGATGTTCCTAATCACCCTTCAATTAATTTAGTAAGTTTAGTAGTTTAGGATATGTAATTCGTATATTAATCCATATTTTAAATATGATTATTTTTGTGACACTTATATGCATGTTACATTCATATAAAAATTTATCTCAAGATTTATAATTTAATAGTAAAGCTAACTTAAAACATAAATGAACCAATCTCATATTGTTCATATAAAAAAATATTATTAACTAGTTATTCCTAATATACTAAGATATTTTTCATCCCGTTTGTATTGCACATAGTTAGTAAGGGAAAGATAGACATTTGTTTGCATATTTTTGTCTGTAATTATTTGTTAATGTAAGGGAGTGTTTCCTATTGACATTTTATTCATCCATCAAGGTTCATAGCTATAAAACATGATTATTATTGAAGATGTGTAAGTTTTGTTGTAAAATTATTATGGAACAAAGGAACAATGTAGTGAAACCCTACTTTAAAGTTGAAGAGAGGTGATATGTAGAAAGTAACCTTATGTTATATGAAAAAATTATATCCATTATAATGATGAAAAATACCTAAATATTAGAATGCCATGTGGGGAAATCATATATAACAAAGCCCCTAGCACATCATTAGTGATGATGTGGGGTGAAACATAAAAATAAGACTTTTTTTATATAGCATTAATTATAAGTATGGGAAGATACATAAAGATGGACAAGATTAATTTGAGTTTGATAATATGATGGCCTTAAACAACTTAATATATCATATATGTTTCGTATCTTAAAAATGAGATATTAATATGGTTTATAAAAAGACACAATTAAAATAAAAAGTCACTCAATTTGGTTTAAATCACTTTATCTCATTAATGTAAAAACCTAGTCAAAAGACCAAACAAACAAATATGAGTAAGACCTAAATAACCAACATATAAAGACAAAATAAATACACATATGGAACTTGTATGAATCAAACATGTGAACAAAACCCTATAAAACCAACAAAAAAAGTCAAAATATTTTTAATATGTTCCTTTTTAAATGACATGTCTATTAAAAGAATATAAAACCTAAAAACATTTTATGAGATGATTATTAAAATTGAATTGGAATTCTTTCAATTTTTTTACAAATTTCATCTATTGAAGATAAATGTCTACACATAATTCCCTTATGGAAAAAGTCTCATTATAGGATATGAAATAACATTTCCACCTTCTGCAATATGTCTTAGCATTTGACATGATGTATCATTAAACCATATTGAATCTACATGAATTAAATAAGTCGTCAAACATAAAACATTTCTTCTCCTCTTTTATTCCTTCTTTTATGTTCAACTATCCTTGTTTTGATATTACTTTCATAAATAAAAAATAAAAACTGAGGCTATTTGATTCAAGAGAAATATTGATTGAAAATTTGAGGATAAAAAATATATACCTTCCCCTTCAAATCTTATCTTCTCCCCTTGACATTCTTGTTTTCAACCAAGGCATATTCCTTTTCATGTCATGTTTCATTACTTGTGTAAGCATTAGATGTGAATGTATTGGTGAAGAAATGAATATAATGGAAAACACATATTGTATCACTTACTTTCAAAAATTCCCTCCTCTTTATAATATCCTACCTTCTTTTATCTATATTTTCTTTAGAATGGTAAATCTTGAGTTGTTCTATAGTTGTCAACCCTTCAGGGCTCAAATCACTGGGGTCATAGACATGATTTTTTAAATAAAATTTATTACATCTATGCATCTTATATAGTTATTTTTATAAATTCCATTCCACAGACCTTCATTGTATTCTCTTGATTTTATTCCTTTCTACTTGATGACCTATAATGGTAGGTACTAGGTGTATTTTAGCACGGTGTGAATTAAACTATGGTTTTGACAAAAAAATATTCACACATTCATAAAATTCAAGACATTGTGGTGAAATATAATATAATTGGTCCCTCTATCCCAACTCCTAAATAATATTGTAGTCAAGGTCCTTGTACTCAAAGATAATTTACACCCATCAAAATGTTCAAATTAAATAAGTGTCTCCAATTTCAAATTCATAGGATATACATCTGAATTGAAAATATAAAAACATGGGAGAATTAATCTTTTACAATATAAATATCATGGCATGTCACTCTATAAATCTTGTGGTAGCATAATTTTGACATCATATTAATGCTCACATGAAACATGTGACTATCTTTCTTGATCATAGATGTTAACATGTTCCTATGCAAGTAAAAGCACAAAAATAAGATCACAATCATGTTTACATAGAACTTTTTAAAACTTACAATTATGCACATTCTACCTTGTCCTTCAAAGGATACCCATGTACACCTAAATAGGTTGAAGAGGCAATTTATTCCATTATTTTTCTCTTATTGTGAGGAAGTATAATAGGTGCCTATGAAAGTAAAATTAATAAAATAATATCATAATCTTGTTTCATATTATTTAAATAAACACAAGAAAAACCCAACGTATTACCTTGCCCTTTTGTCTATGCCCATATCCATGTGAAGAGGTTTCATAGTTCATTTGTTCCATTATTTTTCTCTTCCTTTAAGGGAGGGTAACAGGTTCCTATGTACGTAAAATCAATAAAATAATATCACAATCATGTTTCATATAACTTGAAAAACACTCCCAAATCCTAACATATTACCTTATCCTTCTAACTAGGCTCATGTGCATATAGAGAGGTTGTCAAAAAATCCTTTGCCATCTCACAATTTATAAAGTCCTTGAACTCTAACGAAACATGTGTGAAACACTCACTATGATTATTTCCTTGAAAAAGAAGTGTGATAGTTATAAATATCACATAGGTATACAATAAGACATATGTGTTAATTGAAAATGAAATAACATAGAAGAATAATCATCCTTGTATCACATGAATCATTTGTAACATCATAATATGGATCATCCACATTCTATGATGAAACATGTGAGTTTTCTTCTTCTTTAGAGACAATAATAGGTTTCTTTGTAGGTATATGAAATATAGGATGATCAAAATTAAGATTCATACCAATTTCATAAACTTGTAAACCTCATATGTTTCATTTTCCCATATTACCTTCTCCATGGCAGGAGGTTTTTTGTGTGCATGGAAGGAGCTTATAGATCAAATGTTCATTCATTCAATTATTTTGCTCTTCCTATGAATGAGAGCAATGCATTTTTACTCGCTACCATTATTGTACTATAAAATTAATGCACTAGTTATAATTTAAATTTGTAATTGAATAAAAGAATATTAACATTTGAATATAAAAAATTCATAAAGTTTACACCTTCCCCAATTTTTCCCTTTTTCACTATTTTTTTAGTAACTTTAATAATCTTTTTTGAGGTTTAACATGTTCATCATGCTCCACATTCCCATTAAAATGTTTAATACCAAATGATTCAGTTAAAATTTGAAATCATGATTGATCGCAATAATATAATGGTTAAAATTTGAATACCATCAATTCATGGTATTAACATTTTAAACTAGGGAAGACTAAGGTCCAAACTAAACAACATTAACATGTTATGTCAGTTGCAAACCACCAAGGTTATCTACATCCAAGTTCAAATCAAAAATGATAAATGGTAATCATTACATAGAACTTATAATCCTTAAAATAATTAAACTAAACAACTTAAAACCATAAAATGTTGTCATATTACTAGATTAATATCATTTAGCTCAGCCAATATGTCTTTAATTATTTTTTTTGGCATGATAGGATCTTTCTTGTAATAGATTAGGCTACACTACTAATATATGAAATAGAAATAGAAATAAAAAAATTGTATTGATTCAAAGGAACATAATTACATTGTAATAAAAGATTTATAGAATCATTGACCTCTTCGAGGGGGCAACCTTATTTGAGCAAGATCCATTCAATACAATTTATGGATGTCTTCATACTAGACTAGACTCCTATGTATAGTAATCTATCACTAGATAAATACTACTCCCCATGAATGTGGAATTATTACACTATGACATTCTACTACTCTATTTATTATAATGGGATAGAGGGGTGTCTTACAAATCATATGCATCTAGAGTCTTTTATTAAATAAACAAACTACAAAAGGATGGTTAGGATGAAGGGTCTAAACATTCCCTCCCCCTTAAAAGTTTTTCCCTCAATGCTTAAGGTGAGCAAATTATAGTGGAATGGAAAAAATAGGTTTTGATGTAGCATATTCTGGTTACATCCCTTGCTACTATACATGAACTTTTATGATGACTCGATTGCAAAGTGAATGAGACTACTTGTTGAAGATAGCCTCAAGTTGTAAAATGAAAGATCCTTACACATAAAGTTTTGGAAGCACTATATAGGTGGTGACATTTTATCGAAGGACCTTTTACAAGAATGAGACATGAAAAATAGGGTGCACATGTGATGAAGGTGGGTGTTTTGAATTTTAGGCGACAAATCTAATTTATTAGAGAATTTTACAAGGCCCATAATATTTTGGATCTAATTTATATTAGAATTTAAGATTTAAATAGGAGTATTTTTAAGGTTGTAGATGTAGAAAAATGATATCCCCAGGTTGAAAGGATCGTTCAGAGTAGTGTTATTCTACATTTTGCTTCATTTGATTTTATGCCATATGAATATTATCCCTAAGGTAGCGAAGGACATTATCATGTGTATTGATGTTAGAATCAACAACATATACTAGGGAACTTATTTCTATATATGAAAGTAATAATGTGGATTTTAGCCATATACGACCTCATATGGGGTTAGCTTGGGAGCCATGTGGTAGGAGGTGTTATAACACCATTCTTAAAGAGGTAACCATTTTACCCACTAATATTTATACTCCATGAAAAAGCAATGAACATAGGTTTCCAAACATTTATTAACAATTTAGGTCTAGCCATCTATTTTTGGATGATATATCGAACTCATTTTCAAAGTTGTACTAAGGCACCTGAAGAGTATTGTCAAAAATGACTTTTGAAGGTAGAATCACGATCTGAGATAATATAGGTAGGAACACCATGGAGTTAGAATATTTGATCAATAAATGTCTAGGTGATGGTGTAAGCAGTGTAGGGATAGGATACATCACGTATATTATCAAATTTGGAAAGGCAATCCACTACTACAACAATCATTGATTTCCCTTTATGTTTTTGGAGACCTTCAATAAAATCTATGGAAATGTTTGTCAAAATATGTGTTAGAATTAGAAATGGTTGGAGTAAACTAGGTGAGGTGACTATTTTACCTTTGTTACATTGACAAACATCACATTCAATAATGTATGTCTTGATATCTTACTTGATTCTTAGCCAAAAGAAAATATGGAAAACTCACCTCACATATTTTTTAAAAAATATTGATTGGCTATCTTAATGAGAAGCATGCATATCCTATATAATTATGTGTTTGAACATGGAGCTAGTAGTCAATAGAAAGAGACCTTTATATGGCAATGTGTGTCCATCCAAATTATAGTGTTGTTTATTAGATGAATCAAAAAATAGATGAAGAATGAGTTGTTGGGTTGGTTTTCCATTATGCCATTATTTTTAAATATCATTGAGCCATGTGTAAATGGGAATAGAGATTGCATAGAATCATGATGGGTCTTAAAATTGGTGAATAAAACATTCAATAACACATTACCTTTGCTTTTCTTTAAAGTGATCTCATAGTCATATCCCATTAGTTTAAAAACCCATTTTTGGTGATATAGGGAAGATACATGTTTATCTAACAAATATTTGAGGATTTGGTCATTAATTTTGATGCAAAAATATTGACCAATCAAGTATGGACACCATTTATGGACTACATGGATAATAACCATCATCACTATGTCATAGGTGGAATGTGCCAAATTATTCCCAACATATGCCTTGATAGTGAAGGTAATGTGATTACCCTTCTGGATCAGTACAATTCAATTACTCGTTCCACATGCATCATACTCAATAATAAACTACTAGGATAAATTAGGCATGGCCAATATGAGGGTGGTGGACATTATTTATTTGAGGCTATCGAATGTTTCAATAGATGTTAAAGACCATACAAAGGATTTTTTTTTTGAGCATATCCATTAATGGTGCTAAAAATTTTCCATAATCGTTGATAAATTTCCTATAGTACCTTGATAGGCCAATAAATCCTCATAGACTTCTAAGTGTTGAAAGTGTTGGCTAGGTTGGTGTAGATTCAATTTTGGTGGGGTTAGAATGAACACCATAAGATGCAAAAATATGTCCCAAGTACTTGAATTTTGATTTCCCAATAGAACATTTGGAATGTTTTGTACATAAGTGGTTTGCAATAAGAAAGTTCAATACTATGTCTAATTGGTTGAGGTGATCCTCAAATGTGTGGCTGTAGATGGGGAAGTCATCAAAGAAGACCAAGATAAACTTCCATAAAAATGGTTGAAATACATGGTTCATTAAGATATAGAAAGTGGAGGGGGAATTGGTAAGTCCAAATGGCATGGAAAAGTACTCATAATGACCATCATGTGTGTGAAATACCATTTTGAAATGTTGGCTTCATGAACATGCTTTTGATGATAGCTAGAGTGTAGGTCCAATTTGGAGAAAATATTTCCACTATGTATTTCATCAACAATCTCATCAATTGTTGGATTAGATAATTTTTATTTGATTATGAGATTATTAAAGTCTAGATAATTAATGTAGAATCACTAGGAACCATCTTATTATGAATGATCAAGAGAGGTGAAGAATAGGGACTCGTGTTGGTTCAAATGATGCCTGCCTATAGAAGGTCATGAACCATTTTTTCAATCCCAAAATTTTGATGAAATGGGTAGAAATATGGATGAATGTTGTGGGTGTACTACCCAGAAAAATTTGGATACAATGGTCTTCCAGGTGGTGAGGTATTAATCCTATTGGTTCCATAAAAACAACTGCATACTCGACTAAAACATCTTAGAAGTCCAAATGTTGGTTGGAATATGGTGGATAAGTAGTGTGAAAAGTTAATAATTGGGTAATGATGCCATGAGACCCACATTCAATAATTTTTTCCATGTGGTGGGAGATGATAACACTCATGTATCTAGGAAGAAGTCCTTTTAGAATGTAACAATGACCATTCTTAGTGCACTGCATCCATAGTTCAAAAAAATCCAAAATAATGGGTCCAAGAGTGCATATCCCTTGGTCTCAAAATAAAACATCACATATGCATAAGGATAAATTAAACATATCATTCTTAAGGTGATATTCACCCATAAAAATTCAAGCATTACAACACTTTCCTTTGCATAGTAATGTTACCCCATTGGCAATCATTACTTCAAAGCTAGAACAAGGGTGTATAAATTAGTATGCTTGTTTAGCCACCTTAGGGTCAATGAATTTGTGAATACTTAGAGAATTGATGATAATGGTTAGGGTTTCTTAAAATACCCTTTGACATGCATTACTTGGGTAGTAGTGACTCCAACCAAAACATACATGAATATTTCAGGAGGGGAATATAAGGTCTTATAATGATTAATTTCTTGTGTCATATCCTCGATGGTATCCTCATAGTATTTAGTATCTAATGGAACATTTACATCTAGTAGGTAAAATTTTTGTTTTATACATTTTGTTCCTAGAGCCCATTTATTATCATAATTATAAAAAAGACTTTTTTGTGATGCCTGCACATTTCAACTTTTTTGAATGTTTGATGGGGGTTGTCATGGCGGTGGGCTAAATAAATAAGTTTTGGATGGTGCCCAGTTAGAATTATGATGTTGTTAGGTGATTTTATCTTTGGTGAGCTTGGCTAAACCTAAGGCTTCCATCAGGGTATGAGGTTGGAATATTTCAACCTAATATCTAAGCCCATCCTTGAGGCCACTAATGAAGCAACTTTTTAAAAAATTATTATAAAGACCCTTCATTTGATTTATGAGTTTCTCAAACTCTATTTATTAATCTTAATTGAGTTCATTTTCATGTAGTTTAGTCAATGTTCATATGAAGTCATCATAGGCACTAGGCCTAAAATATAAGATGTTTGGTGAATTTAGTCCACTCAGGTTTGGTGTATGACTTATGATACAATTAATACCATTGAACAACATATTTTTATAGATGAAAGTAAGCAATAGGAAATCTTTCATTAGTGGGATGCAAGCTGAAATATTGTTCAACATGGTAAATCGAACTAGTGGGGTCAGTACCATCAAGTTTTAGAAAACCCAACTTAAGGTTGTGGAATGGCATTTGAGAATAACCACCATCAGATTGATGATCCACATGAGTTCTAAGTGCATGATTATAAACATGGATGTCAGAGAGATGATCATTGATATCTAAATGAAGAATGTTAATTTTAAATTGAAGTTCAATAATATCATTGGCCATGGTGATGGCATGGGTAATGACCATTTACTAGGGGGTTAAGGGCATCGTAAAAATGTATAAAATTTATATATTAAATATATCAATTTTTAAAGACAATTACAATGGGGTAATTTGCACATATGTAAAAAAATGGAAAAATAAAGTGCATTTGGGAGGCAGGCAACACTATTTAAAGTATGGGAATTTGGTATTTTTATTTGTGAAAATTTGGATTTAACCATTAAAATGATCAGTGTAATGAGAAAATTTTGATGGTGAAGTTGTCCTATGGTCATCAAATTGGTAGTGAGGCTAAAACTATATCTAAAATTTTAAGCAATTACAATGAGATCAGTTGGTGGAAGGGCCCAAACCAGATTTGAATTTTTAGGTATAAAAAATATGAAGAGATTGGGTACACCCAGATCATAAAAAAATATGTGAAATATGCGGATAGTGAGGTTTTTAGTTATATGTCCAAAATTAGATTAGAATAAAATAAAATTATAGTGTAATCATACACTATTTTAGCCAAACCTGATTGAATTAAATTAAACTAAAAATTAGATCAATCAGATTACAAATGAAGGTCCTCCCTAGAACTAAATGTTGATGATGAAATACACCACTATTGGCACAAAAAATTTCATTAGGAAAAAATGACACATACATGATAGTTTTGGGATCCAAAGTAAAAAACTATTGATATAGACAAATAGATGGTCAAATATGACCCGTAATGAAGATGATATTTTTCCAAAAAGAAACTATAGATATAGACCTATGTACAACTTGTAAAACATAGACTATGTCATGTATGGGTTTTAAAATGCACCTCATAATAATGATCTATTACCACTTTCTTATCACCAGGGTCCTGTTAAGGCAAGGTGATAGCATACAGTGGATAGAAGAGAAAAAATAAGCCCTAGAAAGTACTCTAATACATATGACATGATCCTTCCTATAATAAATTAAACTAGACTACAAATATACAAAATTGAAATATAAATAACATATTTATATTTATTTAAAAGAATAGAATTGCATTATAATCGCATTATTGTAGAATCACTAGCCTCTTCAAGGGGGAAACCTTGTTTGATCAAGCTCAATTCAATATAACTCATGGATGCCTTCTTACTATACTAAGCTCTTGTTTATAATAATTTATCACTAGATAACTACTACTCCCCATGAATGTGGGATTATCATACTATTACATTCTACTATTCTATTTATTACAATGGGTTTGAGGGATGTACCACAAAGCATGTGTATCCAAAAAAAATTATTTAATAAACAAAATACAAAAGGATGGATAGGATGAAGGGTCCTAACATGACATCTCTAATACTCCCTTAGATGATTGTGCACAACTATAGAACTTATTCATTACACATTTTGTTTTTCTATGTAAATTTATTGGAGACAAATCAACTAAAAATGAGTAAAGGCTCTCAAAAGGATCACAACCATGTTTTAGGTCAGGAACAGTCATAGAATCAACTAATAATATTACATACAAACCATTTTTTATTAAATTACATTAGATAATTTTATACTAATGAAAATATATATTTTTAATAACAACATCATACACTCATATAGATAAATAAAATAAAAATTGTTTATATGCATTGCCTATTTATGAAAGGGATATAAGTATAATGCATTGTCCATATTATGTGAATAATTTATATGCCCAATTTATGTATGATAAAAGTGCATTACATTATATGTCCACTTTACACATTAAATTATTTTTAACCCTATTATGTGAACATTTTATATCAGGATTGATTAATTAAAATATATGTTAAAATAAAACATTCTACTTGGAGCTGTAGTGTTCTTTTTCCTTTATTCTACTATGGCTACATAAGAAATGCATGAAAATCCATCCAAGAAGGAGTATATGTGGAATGAGGACATTCATATCTACTGATTGATAATGTTCTTTACTCTTCCTAAAATAATGTGGATAATTACAAGTTAACTAATCAAGATATCATACATTTTCATACATTTTCAATCATTATACCTATGCAAGAAGAAAATATCCCATATGATAGTCAAATGGATGTTAGAAAAGGGTTAAAACTATGTTACAAAGGTAAAATGGAAAAAAAAAAAATATTACACTATTAACTCCACCACCACCATGGATGACATTATAGGTTACACCGAATGATCCCAAAACATTACATTAGTACATGACATAATATACTAAGTTGTCCAAAGAAAAATACTAATATTTAAATTACTATTTTATATCAATTTTATTAAAAAAAAAAAAACAATGTTGCACAATATAAATTCTAAAATTCTAAATATAATACAAATTTAAAAAACACAATTTTGTCCAAGATTACCATGTTTAAATGGGGTTCGAGATTCAATAATGCAAACAATCTAGTTCATAATAGGTAACAAACCAGTATAGTAAATACTTCCTCTAGCATACTCCTAAGAATTCAATTCATGATTATGGAACCAGGTAATGGGAACATTAGCTTATACAAAGGTTGAGAAGGAATAGGTTAATGGGAAAGGAAAAATGGAATAGGGAAAATATGTGCAAGTAATTTATGATGTAATAAGTGGGGCCCATGATCAAATCACTAATGGGCCAACAAAATGGATGAATGGGAGGGACCCTCAGAGTATCCATCAATATTTTGGAGGTAATTCTGAAATTTAAGCTATGAATACTTTATAGATACTCTATCTACCCTTAGATTACTTCACAAGTACATTGAGGTCACACTGAGAGTTGACCTATGTGTGCTTGTTAGATACTCCATCTACCTTCATAGTATCTAAGATGAACATAGAGGTTACATTGATATTTTAACGTTGTGTTCATGTTGGATACTCTATCTACCCTCCCCCTCCATCCATTCCATTTGTCTATTATCCCTCTGATGATGGACCCAACTTCTTACATCTTATATTATAAGTGTAACTAGCTAGTATGTTCAACATGAACTCATAATCAAGGATGTAATAAGTTATGAACATCAATAGAGGGATGATGAATTAATAAATGAGGAATGACTATTTGAGGATAACATTTCATTTTCCTTCATCCATAACATTTGGATTAACTATTTTCATTTAGCTTAACCATTATCATTTGCAATATTGGCTAACACCTCCTGCATAAGTAGAAAAATAATAGTGTAATGGCAAAGAAGAAATTGTATAATATTCAAACATGTGAAATACACACAATTAATAATTCAACATTCAATGTATACTATCATTTATTTTTCAACTACCATTTTCCATAACCATTATTATTTTCCTTTACCATTATTATTTTCCTTAACATGTTGTTGATGAATGTTAGCTAGCTATGAGCACTATACATTCAATAGTTTGGTAATCCCCTAGGCAGATTAGTTGGAAATGTGAACACACCAACTAATTAAGGTACTCACATTTGATGTGGAATTCCATGCTAGATGTTGACCACTAACTAGTCACATCCAGCTTTTTCTTCACTTTAACCTGGTGCATTTTGGATAAACTATTGAATGTACCTACTAGTTACACTTATAATCAAGGATGTAATAAATTTGGATAAATAGTATATGGATAAAAGGAAAATGGGATGGATGGATGTAAGGAACCCTCAAAGTCTCTATCAAGAATTTGGATGTCACATTGATAGTTGACCTCCATGTACATGGTATATACTTCATCTAACCTTAGAGTATCTAGTAAACATATCATGGTCACACTGATAGTTAACCTCCATATGTTTATTAGATACTTCATATACGCTTAGATTATTCAATGGTTATGTAGAGGTCAAACTGATAATTAACCTCTACATGCCTACTAGATACTCCATATACCCTTAGAGTATCTAACATGAATGTAGAGGTCCCACTAATAATTGATCTCCATGTTCTTGTTGGATATTTTGTCTACCCTCATAGTATATAATAGGCATGTAAATTTAATGTAGATAATTGACCTAAACATGCCTACTGGATGCTCTATCTACCCTACTCCTCTTAGTCCATTCCATTGGCTCACTATCTCTTTGATGATGGACCTCACTTCTTATATCATCAATTGTGAATGTAAATAACTAGTACTATAACATGGGCTTAGAATCAAGGATGTATTATGTATATCCCATATATTAATGGATATTTGGCTAATGCAAGTGATGATAAATATAATATTAAAGTATCATCTTCAAATATCTCACCCCTTGACATAAGATAAGGTTTTCAACTAGATAACAGGATAATGAAATACATGGAGCTCTAGTAGATAAAGTAACTAGAGGGGATGTGGAGGTAAAATAATAGCATGATAACCCATACTAAATATATCATCTAATTACATCATAATGGAGGGTCTAATAATCAATCTAACCCAAAGAATTTATGAGCATTGAACATTCATCATGAATTATCATGATTGAAGTTTACCTCTACATCCCCATTAGATACTATGCCTACTAACACTCTATCTACCATCTACTAGATTTTAATTTCACATCTTATTACCATCTATAAGTGCTATGTTTGTATGGAATATAAAGAAATTTAATGGAGGTTTATGAACCCTAATGTATGGCATAGTATGTTACATTAATATTCAAAGGTTGATTGTGTATGTCCCCATGAAAATGAATTATTATATAGTGGAATAACAATAAGAAAATAATCATGATAGAGACACCTCTTCTCCCTCCATAAGACGACATCCATATTTTATCATTTAAGAATTCACTCTTGGTATACAATCACATTGTAAGTTTATACAACCACACAATCAAAGTTGTAAGGATCTTTATCCACTTTCTTGAAGGTAAGGGAAAACTCATATGATTTAAATTATTTGTAATGGTATACACAGTTCAAGTATTTTCATTTTTTACAAGAATTGATATATATATATATATATATATATATATATATATATATAAAATCATTGTTTGTGTAATAACATTTACATTATGTACATCATTCTCATATATGTTATATATAAATTAGTTTAAATTCTATATCTTTTTATTCTATTTTTATACTATAAAGGAATTTTAATGTTTAGAATTCGGACCCCTTCTATTCACATTGTTGTCCACCTTTCTACTTCAACAAAATAAAATAATGAACCATAAATCTATATAATGGTCTACTATTGGTCTATTAACACTATTTTTCATCATGTTGCATAAAGGAAATAAATAAATGAACTATTAATATGTATAATGGTCTATTGTTGGTCTATTGAAACTATTTTCGATATTGTTACATAAAGGAGACAAACTAATGAACCATCAATCTACATAATGGTCTACCATTGTTCATTATCAATACTAAATATTATCTTAAGAATTAGGGATAATACCATTAACATAAAAACAAAAAAATTCAATCCTAATACATAAAGGAAATGAACCAATGAACCGATAGACATATCCCATTATCCCAGAAATACAAGCAAAGTGTATTATATAGTAGATCATTATATAAAATATGTAAAATGTGAAGGGTATTATTCAAACAAGCAAGATGTAGGTAAATATATGGACTATAACAATATGGATAATAGTATACTATTATATATATTGATGGTTCATATCAAATAGTTATATCTAAGACATATATGTTGTCCATTATCCTATAAAAAAATGAAAACATTTATCAAGCATAAGCATGTTATAGATTCATATAATCATGTAATTTTTATTATATTCAATTGATTTATATGATCCTTATATTATTATCTTGATAAATTTGTGAACAAAAATGAACAAAACAGGTGTGTTGAAAGCCCACATGAAAGACTTGTATTAGGTACTAAGTTGACATAAACATAACATTGAGAGAAACATAGTAGTATGTTATCCACCACCTATGTTTGACTCTTTCCATTATTAATTTGAAATTCAACATTAGAAAGGTCTTAAATTAATTCTAAAATAGGCATACCATCAGGGGTTTAAGTAGTCAACAATATAGTCAATGGTTTTCCATGAGCCTTATAGTATTAACTTGATTGAGTTATCAATAAAAATGAACACAATAAGTTTTTTCAATCCCACAAAAAATAATTATATATGCCCATTATTTACATTAGAAAAATTATCACTAAATAACTTATGAGTGTTATGGTGATTGTATTGTTGATCGCTTGAAGGAATTAATGATTAGTTAAGGCATAGTTTTTTATTTTGATTGTATTATTGACTGTTTTGAGAGAAATGTAATACTATGTTATCCACCACCTATGAGGACGTAGTAATATATTATCCCCTACCAATAAAGAAAAAATTCTCACACCCACAATGTTAACACTTTAACAAGGTGATAATTAAAGAGTGTGAGCAATTGTTGTTTGACAATGTACATCTTTACCCCACATTACATTAACAGATTTCATATAATACTAATGAAAATTTTCAAATAGCAACAGATAATAGGGTACTGAATAATTATCTCCTTAAAATATTATCTTTACTATAATTCTAAAATTAAATAAATAAATTGAGTGGTATAAAACCAATAGGGAGTACCATCAAACACCTTACATCTCATGCATTATACTTATCATAGATAAACATTATTGACACAAAACTCCAACTCTACCCCCAAAACTTGAATTACTTCAAGAAATCATCTTATAAGGGCATATTAGTTTAGTTTACATAATATATTTGGGTTTTATTTTATGTTTAATGTATTATTGCCTGCATAAAGTAATTAATGATTAGTTAGTGCATAATAATTTATTCAATGCATAGTTTATTGAATAGTTTGTGTAATAATGATATGCTACATATAATTTACTGAATCCATATGAATTAAATATATAATAATTATTGGATATGATACATATAAATAAATATGAACTATATGCCTTTGTATTACAGATAAATAATATTCACATAAGACTCCAACTCTTCCCCTAAAATATTAATTGCTTGAAGCAATCAAAAATAAAGACAATGAGTCTTCATAATCATTTTATTCTTAACTTGATAGATTTATGAACAAAAGGAACACAATAAGTGATTTTTAATCTCACAATAATCACTAATATTGGCTATTAAGTTAAGAGAAACATTACATTGAGAGAACTATAACATTAAGTTAATCACCACCTATGTCACTCTTTCCATTAGCAATAGGAAATCAAACATTAGAAACATCCATTCATATCACCATTTTAGGTAATAGTTATTACCACTCTTAGCATGAGCTGAGTCAAAAAATATACATGCAAGTTTGAAGACAAAATAGGGTAAAATCCTAAAATCATTCACACATAAGCATACCATCAGGTTCAAGTAGTCATGAATACAGTCAATGGGTTTCCATGATCCTTATATTATTAACTTGATATAATTATGAATAAAATGAATCACAATAAGTGTTTTTCAAGCTCATAAGAAACACTAATAATGGGTACTAAGTTAACAGAACCATAATATTGATAGAAACATGGTCGTAGGTTATCCACCACATAAATCACTCTTCATATTAATAATAGAAAATTAAACATTATAAACATCTATTCTTATTACCATTTAATTGAACAACCAAGTCACAAAAGATAAATTCAAGTTTAAAGACTGAAGAGGGTTAGATCCTAAAATGATTTTGAAATAATCATACCATTAGGTTCAAGTATTATAAAATATAGTCAAAGGGTTTCGATGAGCCTTATATTATTAAATTGATTGAGTTATCAATTAAAAATGAACATAATAAATGTTTTACAATCCCACCATAAATAGTTATACATGCCCATCCTTCACATTATCATAATTATCACTAAAGAACTGAGGAGTATTATGATGATTATATTATTGAATACTTGAAATAATTAGTGATTAGTTATAGCATAATCATTCATTCAATAAATAATTAAAATCATTACCAAATAAGCATACCATTAGGTTGAAGTTGTCAACAAAAAATCCAATATGGGATATAAGTATTATGTTAGTCAAGGAAATGAAATCCAAATAAACAAACTAACCACTAACACTTCTAGGCTAGACACTAGGGAGATCATAAATAACAAACATATAATGAAAATACAATAGAAAACAAAAGAAATCTTCCTTTTACCTTCCTTATAACTATAAATTTTCTTGGTTGATAAGGTTATCTTGCTCGATTTGTGGATAATGGAGTCCTCATCAATGTTGCTCTTGAATCATCTCTCCTTCATTCACCTTAGTTTGACTTGCTTTGGCTTGGGATGTTGGCATGATAACACTACAATTAGGCTTTTTGGATGGTATTTTAACATAATAACATTACACTAGAAAAGGTTGGTTTAGAGGTTTTTTAGCACTTGTATTTATAGGTCTCATAACTAAATTCAACTCCAGGTAGGTTAGGTTTAAAACTAACCTTGGTTGAATTAGTCTAACCTTGAGTTAAGTTATGTTAACTCTAGGTCAGGTCAAAGATAATCCTGAGGGCCATGTGAGAGACATGTGTCAAGAATGATTATATCTCCCACCCAATTCTTGATATTTTACAAGTGGATTAACAACTCATTGAAAATATTTTGGTTGAATTTATGAATTTTCAAAAATAAAAATTCATTAATTCTCCATGATCCACTTGGCCACTTGTCATGAGAGTTGAGGAATAACTTTAATTAGTGAATTTATAAAATAATAAATTATAAAAGATATGGATTTTAGATATTTTTGTGATGTCACCAAGTCCATATTTATGACTTTTTAAAAATATAAATTCACTAATTAGCTATGGACTTTTAAACTATGCATTTAATTAGGTTTAATTAATTAAGAAATTTTGATCAAGTTAGTTGTGTTTTGAAAATTTATGCAAGGTTATCCCTCACCCTTGGTCAAAAACATCAATTTTCTAGGTTTTAATTTGACTAAAATTGAATTGGAGAGAGGTTATTGTTGTGTATGGAGCATTTCTAAAAATAGGGATGCACTATTGTAATTCAGGGCACTTACGCCCAATGTACGGATGAATTTAGGATTAATAGTGATCTATATGATTAATTTATGGTATTTACAAGAAACCAATCCAATGTCCATTTAGACATGAAAGTGACCAAAAAAGAGTGTCTACATTTTCCCTTGTTTGAGAAGGCGTTACAAGACATAGTTAAAGTAACATCTTTTAAAATAATTAAAAATTCGTTAAGAAGAAAAAGAGGATGATGATTAAAGAATGATGCTTCAAACAAAGACTGGGAAGCCTATAATGATTCCCCCTTAGGGGAGTGGCTGATGCATACAATTGATGGATGGTCCCTAAAAAAAAATCAAGAATAAGAAATAAATTAACCCATAGGTGAGATTAACATAATTGAGATAATGATTTCATGCACTAGAAGGTACTAAATTGCCCAAAGGAAATTATAATAAAAATGGAGGTTGAGACACTAATTTTCCCAAAATAGGTTATAATCAATGGCACAAGCATGTGCCCCAATAAGGAAGATGGGTCAAAATAATATTTTTCCCAAAGGAGGCTATAATAATTTTGATAATTGGAACTAAATAATGATTTTGCCCCAATAGGGCATATTTGAAAATGATAAACTGGTTCTACCCTAGTAGTGTATATTGGCAAGCATAACTCAAAGATAAAAACCTATTACATAGTTTAAATATGAGTGGGTGCAAACATAGATGTAATGGTGTAATGATTGAAGAATCCATAAATAACCAAGTACATGAGGATGCACAAAGTGATGAAATAGATTATTTCAAGAATAATGGTGGCTAGGTTGAACCAAGATACATTATATATCTAAGTGCCTACATAGTCTAAATAGACCTCAAGCCAATGTAGTTCACCCAAAAGTGGGAGGAAATGTAATGAGGAATAAAATTGGAGAATAATAATTGATAAATGTGAATAATTTTATTGTACCTACATATGCATAGATTTTTATCCTTATTAGGAATGATAAAACCAAAATGGTCAATTGATTGATTTGATCAAGGAGGGTGAGAATATTTACTAAGGTAAACAAGGAAAATTCACCATTGCTCTTAAGATCTTATGACCTGATGTTTGTTGTAGCACATGATGGTATGTACCATGATATAAAACACCATGGTGACCGTGATATAATTTGCATAATGACTGAGTCCTAATCTAATAAATAATTTAAAATAATACACCAATGATAAAAACCATGATGATAATGTTGATGTATGAATATGGATGGAATCAAGTTCAATGCACAAATAATCACATAGATTGAGTCAAATCATAACAATGAAAGAAAACAAATAGGTAAACAAAAATATAAGCAAACACACACAAAAACCTTGAAATTAAAATCAAGAGAAATCATCATGTCCTTAGCCAAGTCAATATCTACGTATGAAGTCTTAATGGAATGATAAACATATGGTGCCCCTAAGCAAGGCTATTTTTAAATGAATAACTTATGGGGATAAGATATCCTATTATAAGTTGTATGTTTTGGTGTTACTCTAATAGAGTGAAATTTGTGATCTTGGCCTAAAAGTTTGAATTATATGATGCCCCAAAGTAAGGATATATGAAAAGTGAAGGTCACACCTTCAATGGTAGTGGAATGGATTGGAACTTGCATTGGATTTTCCCCAGTAGAGTGGATCAAGGATTGGTGACTAGGTTTAGACCAGACAAATGTTTGTGTATTTTTGGGGCTTTATATATCTCTAGGAGATTGTAAGCCATTTTTTTCCTTTTTTTGGATTTTAAAAAAAATTGAAAATTTTAAGGTATATTAACTCATTAGACAGTGAAAAAGATAACACTCAGAAAATGGCTAGAGTGTGGGCTTAGATTTCTCATAAAATGATGAGAGCATGGTAAATGGGTGACTAAGCTGACCTCAACATGAATTGCGTATTACTTACATATTATTGAATGAGACCTCAAGTCACTGTAGTTCTGTCTACACAAAAGGTGTCTAACTAAGTATCATCAAGTTTTAGGTAAAGACAAGTGGCAAGGAAAATGATATTAGTAATCGAAAGGTGATATGGTAATGCATGGTAAAGTTATTATCCATAATTTTCCTATAGGATGTTATAGTTAGAAAATAATAACAAAGGGTCAATGGTAATTATTTTCCCATAGATAATGATAATTAGTAGCATAGGGTGGGACACTAAATTTCCCAAAGGAGGTTATAATCAGTGGTACCCATAATGAAACATAAAAACAAATGAAGGATGCAATTTCCAAGAACACTATCATACTAATTTCATATACTTTCATTCAAACATGTAATTTTGAAATAACTATTGGAACTAAATTTGTTATCAACCGCTGAATGTGGCTGAAGTACAAATGCGTCAGAACCAAGACCGAACATGATAGGTAGGGTTAGGTAAAAAAATTATTTGGTGAAGGCTTAATGGCATGGTAGAAATGTTATATGGAATGATACGATATAAATATTATAATGTGGAAAAATTAGTGATAGAGATGACCTTAATGTGAATCTAGTGCTACCTACATAGTCCATAAGGACCTCAAATCACTGTAGTTCAAATGTCTAGTAAGGTATGAGATGATGGTAAGTAAAGGTAAGGGGCAAGGTAAGGCACATGGAAATTTATGAAATAATTATTCTATTCTTCTTACAGATGTGGAGATGCATGTCCTGATCAGCATATTATACAATAATAATAGTCAATTATTGTAAAGTGATATCCCCCTTTTCTTTTAAATAGATGATATGTCAATAGCCCACTCCTGATTTGGACTCTAATAACATTATTTTGATCTTTATTGGTCATTTATTCTATTTACTCCAAACTTCAAGACAAGATGTCTTCGTAGCCTATGTAAAGGAAAGAGTGGCTAGGGATGATAAATAAGGATAGAAAGTGGGTAAAAGGTCTTATTTGGCAATGAATAGATGGATTATAATGGTTGGGAAATAAATGAATATGGGGATTTTAAGGCACATATAATGTGGTTGATTCTAGATTAAACATAATTTTGGTTGTGGCAAGGCCAAAGACTTCTTCATATACTCTTGATAGGACCACCAGCTTTTTTTGTTAATTGGGCCTGAGAGTATCTACCATCTAATTATGTTGTAGATTATAGTTATACTATTATTATCTTTAATAATGTATTCATCAATCATTGAATAAATGTTGTGCTCAGCTATTGGTACCTCAAATAGGGTTTCACCAATAGATTATCCCATAACACCATCGAAAAGGTTTCATTAAGAAACATTGACTTTTAACTTTGATTATCTTCTAGCACCTAAAACAAGGTTTCACTAAAATATTCTGAGTTTAGAATTTTATTATCCCCTAATGCCTCCAAAAAGGTTTCACTAGGATATTTTTATTCTTATGTATCAATGTGGTTTTCATCCCCTTGATATTATATACCTCATATGTCACCATGGATGTAGTTTAATAAAATGTGATTCTATTGGTCCCAATAAATGTTTATGATAGGTTGAATGTCAATATAATTGATTTGTTATTTATTGTTAATTAATTTGAAATGATAATGGAATGAGAAGAGGTAGCATAATTTTCATAGAAAATAATAGGATAACTTGTGTCGATGCTGAATTAATCATCCTAAAAAATAGTGTAAAGATCATAAATTTATTAAAATTGATTTACAAGGCATGTGTAACTAATGTTGTAATATCCATGAATGAATTCCAATTATGAATCCATGTCTAACTCAATGGATTCAAAATTGAATGTTGAGACCAACAGTAATTATTCTTTTGATGCTAAATCTGATATCGATTTAAAAATATAACCTTACTTTTAAATTTTAATCTTCATCTAGTGTTCTAGAAAATATGTTAAGTTGAATGTTTGATAGTGGACATGTAATGGACTATGATGGAATAAGGGGATATTTGAAATTAGATTCATCTAATAAGGTTTCAATATAGACAACCTCATCTACATAAAGCCCCTCGAAGAGAGGGAACTACTTGACTGGTGATTCCATAAAGACTCACTTGTCAAAGTGAGACTCTACAACAAGGGGAAAAAGTTCAAGAGATAACTCCATAGATATTGGCTTATCAAAGGAATCCTCTTTAAAAATAGGAAAATGGTTAAGATAATGATTTACCTAAAGGTATTTATAATCATTAAGACATGACTCAACAAAGATTGGCTTCTCAAAGTGAGACTCCTTGATAATAGGGAAAGGATAAAAGAGTGATTAATCAAAGGTTGACTAATCACGAATAGGTGTTCCAAAAAAAACATCATGGATTTATTGGTATTATTGGCCTTGGTTTATAATTAGTTATAAAATATTTGTTTTGAACACATCTTGGTCTTCGAATGATGGCTCTTAGAGAGGTAATGATTGGCTCTATTGTGGATCAAAGACTAACATGGGTTTTATAAAGTGTGGGAAGATTTGAAATGGATGAAGAATGATTGGTCATTCAATAGTTATCTCTTTTCAAATAGGCTCATCTAATATGGGATTAACAAAGGTTGGTAGTAGGTCTAGGATGGTAACTATGCTCAATCTAGTTGTAATTATACAGCTTTGTCAATATAATGAGCTACCAAACTTGGAAGGGCTTGAAATTTAATTAATGGGAGTTATAGAGCTTGTTTGTGAGCATAGGATAAAGTATGAAGGCCTGAATGGTAATTAATGGATGGATGCTACAAAGCTTGGTTGTTGATACAAGGCAAAGGATGAGGGCTTGGAATGGTAATAAATGGGCATTATGAAGCTTGGTTTATGACACAAGCTAAATTACAAGGGCCTTAAATGGTTATAAATGGGTGTTATAGAGTTTGGTTGATAACACAAGCCAAATGAGAATGACCTAAAATGGTAATCCTTGGCTATTACAGAGCTTGGTTGCTAACATAGGCCAAAGGATGAGGGCCTATAATGGTGATTCTTGGGTGTTTTAGAGTTTGGTTGCTAACACAGATCAAAGGATGATGGCCTTGAATGATAAGCCTTAGGAATTATAAAGATAATTTGTTCGCACAGGATAAAGTAGGGTTAATGGTATGGGTAGGGGATTGGATACCATTATCACTGAAAGGATAAACATTATATGTTAATTGTCCCAAATAAGGGTGATCATGACATATTATAATTGACATGGCTAGGTTTGGTAATTTCCCAAAGAGGGTAATATTAGTCTATGAAAATGGTTTGGGTCTATGTCTAGGTTTGAAAGTGACATTGGTCTAGGAATAGGTACTTGGTCTAAAATGATTTCAAGGCCTAATGTCAAATGTCTCACATAAATGGTCAAGTCATTGTATAAACTGTAATGCCCATTCTAGTAAAAAAATGTTTCAAACAATTCTAATTTAGGTCTAAAAATGGAAAGGTGGTTAGGTCTTTTAGAAAAAGGGGCAAATCTAGGTTCAAAATAATTAGATCTAAAATAAATGGTAAAATTTTAGGTCTTTTGGAAATATGACATAAAAGCTAGACTTGGCACAAACTAGGTCTAGAAGGCAAGATAATTAATATAAAAATATGAAATACTTAGACTCAAACTAGGAATTAATATTCAAACACACACTTGATCATTGGTAAAAGACTTTGGACTTTCATCATATGAATAAAACTAATTGGGAAAATTAATTCCAAGTAGGCAAAAATAAGGATGAGGAGTAAAACATTTATGTCCAAGTGATGAGTAAGACTCAAATGTAAACTATCTATGCTTAAGCTTGTACTTGGAGAGAGATATTTTTGACTTTAGTTCTAATCAATTAGAAGATACATAAGGCACATAGAGGATAGACCACTTCCCAAATCTAGCCATAAAAGACTCTTCAAAGTAAGCAAAGAATAGGTCCAAGTTACACAACCCAAAAGTGAGAGATTAATGCCTAAGCTAAAATTAGATAAGGCATAGGCAAAAACCAATCAATGTTTGAATCTAATATTAACAATACCAATTTCAAACTTATTTTAAAAGACTCGATTCCTCAAATGGATAATGAGCTAGACAAAAATGGATGGCATAATAATACTAGGCATAGACCAAAAAAACACATGTGGTTTTGAATGTAGTTAGAAATAAGGTAAAGGTCTTTCAATAATATGAGAAATGTAATAATGATATTTTGCTCAAAAGTTATGACAAATGGTTTTGTTTCAAAACCTCTAAGGCAATGACTTGGAATGAAAAGGACATCATAATGACACCCCTTTCAAATAATTGACACACACACACGCACAATTTTTTTGACAAATTATTAAGTTAAAGTGTGGCATAAAATAGACAACATAACACCTCTTTAAACAAAAGAGTAACATGAAAACATGACTTGTTTTGGACATGGTTTAAACAAATAAATAGTTTTGATTAAAAATAATGTAATTAAAAAGGAAACACATAAAAACACCTATGCTTATCATCCTAATCCTAAAAATTGATAATGTGGATTCATATTTTTAACCTCTATCTATATAATTTCTCTTGAGAGGAAAGTAAATCCAAAAATTTAAATGAACATGAAATGTAGGGTTTTTGAGCTCCCTCTTCTCTCAAGAGTTTGTACGATTACATGGAACTTTGGGCTACTCACACTTCATTGAAAATATATTCATATCAAGTGTGGTTTTTATAAAAACTATAATTTTTTCACATTATAAATGGTCCCATATGTGTGATTAACAATAAAACATGACATGTCATTTGAATCCACATTATTGATATTAATTACATCATATAAATCTAATAATGCCTTCATGTAAGACTAGAGTTCACAGGTGTGTCATTACCCATGATAATATAGAGTTGTAGTTATTGATATTGATCTTTAGTCGAGGTTGAGACATTGGGATTCACATGAAATTTACATTTGACATCAATAGCCTTGAAATTGGAAGGTCAACCCAATGATTTGTATAGCTTAGGCTCAATGGATTAAAGTTGGGAGAGAGTTGAAGATGGTATGGCATGCTTGCCTTTAATTTTGATTATCTCGGATACTAGATTGGTGTTTAAGGCTATCTCCAAGTCATTTTTTATCCACCTTCCATATCTCAGTGGGACCTCTTTTACCTTTTTACCAGGTTGGTAGAGATCCCAAATCACCTTCAATTCTTTAGTGCCATGTAAATTTTGCTATTCTCCCATCACCTAGATCATAATTAATTCAAGATTTCTCAATGAAATAAAAAATTGGTAACGAACAAAAATTAGGTTGTGGCTCAACTTTATTTTCATAAAGGGTGGGGTGATCATTACTCTAGATATCATTAGTGCTTGATAAATCAATCTTTTGAGGATGATAATACCATCAAAGTAGTTTCAGATATATATAAACTAAGGTTGAACATAAGAAAAAAAATTGAGGGAGAGATGACATATTTAGAAAAATGAAGGAGGAATGACATTTTTTAGAGATGGAGTTTGATAATTATATAATTTTTGAAGATGAATAATTTAATGGATAATGGAGGACTAACATCATAATTACCTAATATGATTGCCGTCCTCTAAGTGTGGGAGAATAAAAACTTCCTTTAATCATTTCCATCATGTATAAGTGTGGGAGAGTTAATATTATCTATTGTCACATTGCAATCAAACCTAGATGAGCATGGGAGAGATTAAATACTCTTTTATCATTTCTATCAAACCTCCTTGAGCATGCTCGAGAGTTAATATGCTCTTTTTTAAATGATTATTACTATCAATTATGCCACTGAATTATTATATTTTGATAATTATTTTCAATATCATGCATCCATTTTTGGTAACTACATAATACCCCATAGT
Organism: Torreya grandis; assembly: GCA_037957365.1. NCBI lineage: Eukaryota > Viridiplantae > Streptophyta > Pinopsida > Cupressales > Taxaceae > Torreya > Torreya grandis. Next base: position 207,010 of record JARHVA010003433.1, read on the forward strand.
GGTTATAGTATCAGCATCTTGATTATACTCCCTAAAAATGAATATTTTTGGTTTAATTAAATTTTGGGAGCATTCTCAGAGAACATTTTTAGTTTAAATTTTTTCTAAGCTCAACTTCTAATTCAGGGATGAGCATTTATTTATTTTAGAATCATTTTCATAAAAATAAAATATTACTTAACCATTCTTTGAAAAAAATATTGAATTTTTTCAATATACTAGAATAATATATACTAGTTGTTTAATAAATTTGAATTCTAAAAATAATTAATATTGAATCTGTAAAATATCATGTGATTCTAATAATCTCAAAATTTTAATATTATAATAGTGAAAATAGATTCCAATATTTTAAATGATTGATACTATCAAAATCCAATAATCATAGTTCCAGTTTTCAATCTAGGCTAGAATATTACCAAATTTAATGAAGTCATGGTTTTAAATGCATGAGGGACACAACATTCAAAAAATATGAAATGAAATGGTCTTCAAAATTAAAGTATTTTCCTTAATCTTTTGAGGATCTAAATAATAATATATTCATCATAATTACGTCAATATAAAATCTAATACTCTGATACATGGTAGAATTGGTGGCATGGAAAGTCTACTTTAACAATGGGAAGGTGTTGTAAACCAAAAAATTTATATTGTATCATTTGATATTATATACCTAAAAATAAAATACAATCTATACTATAAAAAAACAAAATAAAACTTAGTAAGCATGACTTTTGTTACGTCTCATTACTCATATGTTTAGGAACATATTTTGCAAATATCCTCCCTAGAATAGATGAATAAGTTAGGTGGTCCACTAAAAAGACTATAAGAAAAAAATCAAAACCTATATGAACAAAATAATATAGAGTAACAAGTTTCATCTCTTTTCCAATGGGTGTATACACTAAGAAATAATTTCACTCCCAAAGCCCTCATCTTTATAGTGGTAGTTAATACAAATTCAGGTGAATCATTCTTTGCAGTGAATATTGATTTCCTTTACATCTAATAATTTTAAAAAATTACTTATGTATCAACCCCACTCCCCTATGGGCTCTTTGATGAACAAGTAAAAAAAATAATCATCGAGTCATTCCTGAAGGCATTTGGGAAACTTATACCACCCAATATTAATGCAACCATAGAATAAATTCTTGCAGACATACAACGTCAAACTCAAGAAGGAATACAAATTAAAGGAGTAGAACCCATAGAATAATTAAATGCCTAAAACCAAGCATTTCAAGACTGGTTATCCATACAACACCATTCTAATGGTAGTTCTTATGTTCAAAAACATGGTAAATACTTGTTATGGACAAAAGATAGGATGTTCAATCACTGAAAAATGAGATGTGCCCAATAGATAGTGAATTACCACATATGAGAGACATAAAAAGGAAATAAAAATACATTTGGATATGTACATTTCTAAGATAAAAATAAAGAGGGAAAAAATACACTTCAATAGCCCTATATTTATGCCAACTAGGAAATAATCATCAATCAAAGTATAAAATATAGATACAAAAAAATATGAAGAAACATTTGAAAAATTAAAAACCATAGAGGTTATAGATACAAAATAAGATATAGAAAACATATAGGAATTTAAAAACATGAAATAACATCAACACCACAAATAGCTAGAGCCATAGAAATGACCAAATCACAATAGGAAATAATTGTGATGCTCTTAAAATTTTAATGATTATAGGTAAATCAAGATTATAAAAAATAATAAAAATGGAAACATGAACAATATATATATATATATATATATATATATATATATATATATATATATATATATATATATATATATATATATATATATATATATATATATATATATATATATAAATTAGGAATAAAAATGAAGAAACAAACACAAAGGGAAAAGGAAAAATAAGAAAAAAAAGAATATGTGGTAAACCATAAAGCGGAGAAAACTTTAGTGTCTTAACAAATAAGAAATAGGATGAAAAATATTCATTCTAGTGTCTTTATAATCTCATTTTCACTATCCACAAGGACAAAGACAAAGGATAACCTTAATGTAATAGTGTAGACATATTTAGCTAGACTTTAGGGCTCATTGATTCTAAATTAAATAACTTTACTAAATTAGTTAGATAAAACATGTTTCCCAAGCTCAATATATTATCAATTAAATTAATATGTCTCACTTATAACTATTCCAATATCAAAAGGAAAGACATAATATATTAGCATATTCAAATGAAGCTAATAATAGACTAGTTAAATACTTTATAATAATGGATAGTTGAGTTGTTCAATGAGATGCTTATTAATGCTTTACATTTATCATATAGATAATTCATGGACTAGAATATGTTTGATAATCAGTTCCAATAATCAATGAGGAAGTATAAAATTATATTTAACAATGCTAGTTATGGAGGTAATGAAGAGGTCATAGACTTTGTCAATTTTCCAAGGAAAGTATTAAAAATGCCCATGTGATTAATGAATCATTCCAAGTTTCTCTAAAAACACATATAATTATTTTTTAATAAAATAAATCAAATATTTAAGATGCATATTGTAAATTTGATTTTATATAATTAGAACACTTAGCATGTACAAATACTAATACAAAAAGGTAAAAGGATGAAGAGAAACAACTCATGGAACAAATAATAATTCAATCAACTATAATTATATTTCCCTCATATACATCTTATCCTCCCACTAAAACATTAGTTTAAACTTCAAATATAGTTGAATTTTCAGCTACCACTACATATCCCAATTTTGATATGTTAATTTTGGTAATTATAGAAACAACATTTGTGGCTTATTTTATTTCAACCAGATCAACTCTAGTTGAAATAATAGTATCGATGATAATTGGATTTATTTTTTCATAGGTATAATCATAAACAATAACTACTATTGAATCATCCAACTCTATATTTTCAACCTCATTTAATATTATGAATTCATATACAGTCCCTTGATCTAGTATAGTTTACTTAACCTCTACTATAATCAATGATATTCCATCTCCAATATCTACACCACCTAATTCAATAGCTTATATTTATATTTCATAATTTCAATCATCCCTATTCATGATGGTATCAAGTCCATCTGCTCCAGATCCATAATTATCTATTGAGACATCTCTAACTTTGGCTTCATTACATTAGAAACTTCCACATAGTTTTTATAGTACTTAATTTAGCTAACCTTATTTTGTATTTTCTTATAAAACAAGAAAAATTTTACCTTAAAAAATCCTATTTAAAATTAGACTTGTTATTTTTGTCTTGTTGTACATGAAATGGATATTTTTTGATGAGGTGGTTCCCTTACCAACCCTATATGTATACATGATCTCATTTGATGTAAGGGAAGAATTGTTTTGGCAATTTAATGTGAGTGATAAATTTTTAGGACTATTCATAAGTTTTTAATTATTTATTTTATTGTCAAATTTATGTGATTGTTTTGAATCATTTATAAAAATTTAATGTTTTAGTGTGAGTTTATGTATGTGTTAATTATAGATATTAGATTGAGCTATAAGTTAGTATGATTAGTTTATGATTATTAGTCATGCTAACAACTTATTAATGGTTTTATTATGATTATAATTTTTTTTCTAAAAATATAATTTAATTATGATCATAGAGATATTATTCAACTAATTATTTCCTAAGACTCTATATTCTGTTCATTAAATTATATTCTTGTAGTTAGGGTTTAGCAAACATTACTAGTTAACTTGATATGGACTATTATTTAAGACAACCCTATAACATCTTATTTCTTTCCATACCATTCTTTTGTATTTTTTATTTTTTATCCAATCCATGTCATCATAGATCACCTTTTTATAACACATTGTAGGTTGACTAGTTGTGTCTTATAGTTGAGAGATTATAATTTAGTCATATTTGAACCATTACAGATAATGAACCATTGTGTTTTGATACTATTCCACCATATGATTAATTATAAAATTAAATGCCCATAAATTATGACTTGAAGTGATCATACACCTTTCTTAAGATTAGAGGGCATAAAATCATGGGCATATGGGGTGTGCATAAAACCCATATCAACAACAATAATATTATTAATCAATCCAATTCTACACATGATAAGAATATTTGACATGTAAAATGGTTTGTTTCTCATTATACATGACATCAAGATAATAATATTGGACTCTTTAAAAAAAATCAATATTTTATCTTGCGTAGAATGGGCACATGCCCATTATACATGTGATATTGATAATATTATGAATTAAACATATTTTGTAACACCATATGGAAATATTGAATATTATCAATTAGTTACATTATGTAACACAATAATAATATTGAATATTATAAATTATTCCCATTATCTAACACAAGATATGATTCATATTCTTATATTTTGTAGAATGTGTATATGTCTGTTATTCATAATATATTATAAATATATAAATTATGCCAAATATTTACCACAATATGTTGGTTGAATTATTCATTGGAGTATTGAACATACAAGTACATCATGGAAAATTACAATGACACTATGACATCAGACAATTATGGATGCCATTCATGATAGCAATTTTACTTCAAGACATTTCATAGAAAACACAAGAAATGTATTACCACGAGGAAAATATGTGTCTATTCATATTTTGTATTGTATTTAGTCTTAATAATGAATTATATATATATGAACCTAATATATAAAATTGAAAATGGTATACACATATGTACTTTTGATTCATGTATTAATGAGAATCTAATGACACATCATTATATGTATTATTTGTTATCGGTCTTCTAGTCATGCATGCTTAATTTATAAAAAGTATGTTAATATAAATGAAAACATAATTATTCTTGTATATACCAGAACCATTTATGAAATTGAGATATGAACTCACAACTTGACATAGGGTTTAGGTTATCAATGTTATTATAATTTTTAATAATTAAAATGTTTGCCACATTAATTAAATAAATAAAAGTCCTTTGTACAATCTTAGATAATTAATTTGAACTAATAAATCATAAATTAGTGTAGCATTAAGTCAAAATATATTGATCTTATTTTTATAAAATGGGATTAATTGATGATATTTGAATAATATCTTGTGTAGAGTGGGTATGTTCCCATTCTAAACAAATAATAATATAGATCATATTTTATGTAGATTGAGATTAATTGATGATATGATATCAATATTCTTATCTTGGTTAAAATGGGCACATGCCCATTCTTATCAATTATGTAAAATGGGATTACTTAATAATATTATTATCTTATATAGAATAGACACATATTACCCATTGTTCATAAGATAATAATGTGCATATTCTCATTAACATATTTAAAATGGCCACAAACCCATTCTTGTCTTGTATATAATGGGATTAATTGATAATATTATTAATATATTGTTAATCATAAACATGTTCCAATTATACGTAAGATAAGAATACTATGAATTAATCCATCTACATAAGATAAAAATATTTGACATGTAAAATGGGTAGCTACCCATTCTACATGACATGAGGATAATAATATTGGTCTCTTAAATATAACCCAATATTACTATCTTGCCCCCCATTAATGGGTTGATGGTATTTAGAAATGGGAACCTCAAAAGGGATAATTCCAATCAGGTGCCTCCTCCCCTAGGCTAGTTCAAATTGAATTTTGACAAAGCTTTGCAAGGAAATCTACGGGCCTATGGGGTAGGCTATATTGTCTAAGACTATAGTGGTTATTTAATCTAGGTGGCCTTGATAAAATTTATTGATATAACCAATAATGAATCTAAAGCTCAAGCATTGATATCAAGTCTTGATATGGCTAAACATTTTGGTCTATCTAATCTTTAGATTGAAGGATACTCCCTGGTCATCATTCAATCTATAAATAAGGGCCAGGTGAAAGCATAAAATATTATATATATTCTAGATAAAACATGGCCCTTTTTAGAATTTGTTCATGAATATTAGGTTGAGAAATATTTTCATGAAGCCAATAAATCTACCGATGTATTGGCAAACATTGGCATTAAATGACCTATGGATGTAATAAAGGAAAATCATTTTGAATCTTGGGTAGAAAGGATGAGAATCAATATCATTAATTTTAGTTGATGGCTAATTCCTTTTTCCACTTCCTTTTCATCATTATGGCCTATGATGTGTGTGATATCTTCTCAAAGTCAGTGGATTTAATTAGTTGGTTGCATTGCCTTCTTGAATGGTCCTTCCCTTGATGTTTTATTGGGCATTTTATAGTCAAATGAGAATAGATTTCCCTCTAAAATTTTGTTTGTTCCTTGGTTAGAGCTCCTAGATGGACTTGGTTAGATATACCTATGGTGTTGGGTTTATATACGTCTATGGAGATGTCTTTTATATGAAATATTTATCAAGGTTGATTATAGTTTGAAGAAACTCTTAAGTACATTCAAATGGTGATCAAAGATTAATTTCTCTATCATAGTAGGATAGTTAAGGTAAATTCAATGGCAACATCTCTTTTTTCTAGAGACGTTTTATTTTTGGTCTTGGATAAGGATGATGTAAAACTAGTGGTGGAGTTTTTTATGAATCTAAATTTTTGATAGGGTTAGATTAAGATTTGGAGGAAGTAGAGGTTGTGCAAGTTTATTCTCTTTCATTTTTAGTCAAATGTTGTCTAGGGCTGGTGCCTACGGCTATTTTTAGGGAGCTAGAGTCAGAATTGGCACTTTTGAGTAACTATATCACATCTTTACAAGTGGATGTGTGATAGTATTAGATAGTTGGGACATCAGTACCCCCTCCATCTCTAGAGGAGGAAATATCTCTTATGTCTACCTTGGCATAACTGCATTCAACTATGTATTCTCAAGTGTGGATTGATGTTGCTAAGCTTCTGGCATGACTAGTTTTTTTGTGATATCATTCCTCCTCCCCATGGTTGGTCAATTGGCCTAGGGTTATAGTTTCAAGGTCTTTGTGGTATTTCTTGGAGGTAGTAAAATGCAAAATTTTGATGGATAGTTTTTTAGATTTATAGGAAGATATTTATTCTCAGTGTGTCATAGTGAGGTATTCCCTAGAAAAACATCAAGTGATGGTTGTTTCTTCTTCAAGGTCTCTCGACATTATCATTATTAAGGATGTAATCATTATGGATTAGGTAAAATGTGTGTATAGTAGGGTCATTTTTTATTGTGTTTTTCCTTGGTCTTTTGCTTGGCCACTTTTTTCAAAGATTTTTGATACTAGGCCATGTTTGGACATTGAATGTTGTAAGAAATCCTTTTGGATATTTTGAAAAATGGTTTAATTTTCATCTATTTTTTTATTACTCTCCTTTTATCTTGGGTAAGTGTCTCGTAAACCCTATATTTATCTTTAGAAATATATCTTGTGTAAAATGGACATGTGATCATTCTAGAGAGGATATTAATAATATTATAAATTAAGCCCATTTTTAACACAATATATGAATATTTAATATTATCAATTATTTCTATTACAAAACACAAGATAAGAATATTGAATATTATCAATTAAGCCCTTTTTATAACATAATAATGATCAATATCATTATCTTTTTTAGAATGGGCACATGCCCTTTCTACATAAGATATTAAAATTATTATCAATTATTTCCATTCTCTAACAAAAAATATTGGAGGGATATTGCAATTGAATATTGAACATCCAATCACACTATGAAAGACTATGATGATACTATAACATTAGACAATTACAAATGCCATTAATAATATCGATTATAATTTATGTTGTCTCATGTATAAAACCTTAAATTTATAGCCACATAGAAAAGATGTGTCTGTTTATATTTTGTATTGTATTTAGTCTTAATAACGAATTTTATGGAGATAGTCCTTATATATCAAACAGAGTATGATATAGACATATGTACTTATTTTTCATATATTAGTGAGAATTGAATCAGACATAACTATCTATATTATCCATTATCTATGTTTTGTTTATTCATGATTAATTAAGAAAATTAATGTTAATCTAAATGAATATATAATTCTCCTTGTATACATCATAACTATTTGAGATATCGAACTATGATCTCATAATTCAATGCAGGGTTTATGTCAACACAAGATAGGATCAATATTATTATCTCTTTTAGAAGGGGCACACACTCATTCTAAACAAAATGTTAATAACATTATCCACTAATCACATTATATAACACAAGATAAGGTCAATATTCTTATCTTGTTTAAAATGGATAGTCTCCTTTCTTGGACTTATTCTAATATTGTTTTATGATTTGTTTACAATCAACATGTCCATTCTTATGCCCATTTTACACTATCAATTATGACCATTCTACACAATCATATAATACCATTCCACACAAGATAGGATCAATATTATTAAATTTTGTAAAATTTGACACTTAAGCACATTGTGTATATAAGATAGGATCAAATTTTATCTTATTTTTGTTTAATTTTAACTCAATAAAATTGGAAACCATAGCTATATATAATGTTAAAAATTATTACTTTTATTCTTATCTATCTATCAAATTAATAAATAGGTTTACATCGTTAAATTTTATTTTAATTAAAAAGTCATTTTGAATAATATCTTAACTTCAATTGGGTCATGTCTGACTCAAATTTATTTTCCACGTTAATTTTGTTAATTAATAATATTTAAATTATATGGTTATTTTGAATAATTTATATTGAGAGGAAAACAATGCTCATCAAATCTTAATCTTGATCCTATAATTGAGGTTAATGATATTTCATTGATATCAACAATTTAATGATGACATTATTAAAATAAAAACAAGCACACTTTCTTTATAACTTTCAAAATAGGATGAGATTTGAAGCATGCCTTTTTTATGGTTAAATTTTGATTAGTATACCTTATACCTTTTTTATATTTCATATTTTCCTGAATGTCCACAAATTAAATTTAACTTCCAGTGATATTTTAGATATGTAAAGAATGTTATTATTTAATTGTAATACTATTAAAAGTAGATATTTTATAAATATAAAATAATTACATGATATTAATTTTCTTCCTATTATTATTAATGTAATTTAAAGTTTTACATGGTTAAATGGAAAAAATTAATCCAAATTAATTTAATATAATTATCAAAAATGAAAAATAGCTTCCATTATTAATTTCATTAATATTAATATACTTTTACTTTTTTATTTATCTAATTTTTGACAATTACATGTCTTTTATTAGGACAATGTTCCACTAGATTTGAGTAACATTATTGATATTTCAAATATATTTTATGTACTACACTAGATGTTAAAATTATAGCTTAACTCAAAAAAGTAGAAAAAAATTTATAAAATCATTACAAATTATCAAATGTTGCCAAATTTATTAACACAAGACAAATATAACATGCTAATAAATGCTACTAATTTTTTTATTTCAAAAATTTATTTTAGGTTGTTTTGAAATTTTAAACTCAATGTGGTAAGAAATGCAATGAATTTTTTTCAAACATTAAAAATATTGCTCTCAAATTTTGGATGAAAATTATTCATAATATGATACATTATAAATAAAACTATATTAAATGATTATGGTTTCCTTCCTTAACTTGTTTTAGAACAATCGAGGAAAGTAATGAAATATAGAAAGAGAGGCAAAGATATTCAAATTTCATAAACACTACCTAGAGGAATAAGAGCATATTACCATCAACACAACAAAAATAAAGAAATACACTAATTTGATGGATTGTAAAATTGGTCAAGTCTAGCGATACGGCACTAAATGACACAGTAAAAATATAAGTATATCACATAGAGAGGAATAAGTATAATATTATAGTATTTTATTCATTTGGAATAAAGTGTAATAAATACAACATCAAATTTAGTTGGTACATAGAGGAAGAAATATAACACCTATAATTAGGTTTATAATTTTTTACATATATCTTCTTTATTATTCTTTAAAAAAATCAATACACACAACAATGACACATAAATTGCATTCAATTTTTAAATTCAAATGTCAATTGTAATATAAATTAAACATTAGTTTTCTTTCTAGAATAAAAAACAAGTGAAGCATTCACATAAAAAATGACAACATCAAATACCTGTGTAATATCTTTGTAGATCCACCACTATGTTTTAAATTTATTTTCCAATGGCTTAACTCTTATTTATCTAAAAATTTATTTTCATATAAAAGTAACTATCTGAATTAGATTCATTTTTGAATCTCCTTGTATATCCTTTCTTAATTTTTGGCTTTATTTTCTACCAACTTGGCTCTTATCAATTTGCATATTTAATCTCACACAAAAAAAAGTTATTAGAAATTGATTCCTTGTGTAATCCCCTTATATATCCTTTCCTAATATATACCTTTAATTTATACCATCTTGTCATTTATCTCTCTTTAAATGAATTATCTTGAAAAAATAATTATCATAAATTGATTCCTTGTATACTTACAACTTCTTCATGCTCTAAAACATTGAATAAAAAAATTTAAAATCGTTAAAACGAAATTTTATGTAATATCTACCTTGCAGTATTTTAGATTTATATTTTAGCTAACTCTTAAATGATTAGTCATAAACATACTTGTTTTCTTAAATTTTAAATTTCTCTTGACTTTTAATCTATGGTTTACATTTATAGATTTTAGCTATTTAAAATTTTCACTCATAACATATAAATTAAGGTTGATATTTATTACTTTAAGTTATCTCGACATATTTTAATATTCAACATAATATCTCCATATCCTATTTCAAAAATTAGTATTAATTAGTGAGAAGAGGCCTATATTATACAAATGATAAAAATATTGGATTCTAAATTGATAAATCTCTTATCAAACTATATATAACAATCATAATTGTCTATTAAACATAGGTATAGTATATAATGGTTATTATCATCAATTAATAAAGCAATAGTTTTAACTTGTGTAGAATGGACATGTGCCCATTTTGTACAGGATAAAAAAATTAGATTATTAATCAATAATATTATTATCCAATGTAAAATATGAATGTTCCCATTCTACTTAGTAAAATAATATTATGATAATTTAAAAAAAAGTATTCATATTATGCCCATTCTACATAGTTATAGTAAATTAAGAATATTAGTAGTTAGTAATCCAATTCTTAACTTGTATAGATTAGACATATACCCATTATACACAAGATTAGAATATTATATAATTAATTGATAATATTCTTAAATTATTTAGAATAGGAATTTTATTATAATAATAATATTATTATTTAAGAATCTAATTCTTAACTTGTGTATGATGGGCATGTGCCCATTCTACATAAGCTAAGACTATTGGATTCTTAATTGATAATATTCTTATCTTCTATAGAATAGGTATGTACGAATTATAATCAAGATAAAAAATATTATGAGAATTTAACAAGAAGTGCCCAAATTATTTTCATTAAACACATATTTAGTATATTCAAAAAATTATCAATTAAGAATCCAATAGTTTTAACTTGTGTAGAATGGGCATGTGCCTATTCTACACAAGCTAAGACTATTATACTCCTAATTTATAATATCATAATCAAGTGTCTAATTTTAATGTATTCATTATACACAAGATAATAATATTATGATCATTGATAAAGAAGTGCTCATTTTATGCCCATTCTACATAACTCTAGTATATTAAAATTGGCCATGAGGAAAATATGTACCCATTATACACAAGTTAAGAATATTAAATTCTTTGTTTATAGTAATATTAATTGGTGTAGAAATAGAATGTTCTCATTCTAAAAAAGATAAAAATATTATGATTATTGAGAAATAATTTCTCATATTATACCCATTCTAATCATGTTTAGTATATTAAAAATGTTATTAATTAATAATCCATTAGTATTAACTTGTGTAGAATTGGAATATGGAAATTATACCCAAGCTAAGACTATTGGATTCTTAATTGATAATATTATTATCCCATGTTGAATTTTCATGTATTAATTCTATATAAGATAAAAATACTATGAGAATTGAGAAATAACTGCTCATATCATGAGTATTCTACATATGTTTAGTATATTAAGAATGACCATGAGTAAAATATGTGCCCATTCTACACAAGCTAAGAATATTATATTATTAATTGTTAATATTATTATCTTATGTGGAATGGGTATGTGCCCATTGTATATGATATAAAAATATTATGAATATTGGCCATGGACTACTCATTTTATGCCCAATTTACATAGGTCTAGTATATTAAGACTTTTATAAATTAAGAATCTAATATTATTATATTATGCAGAATGGACATATTAATAATTTACATGAGGAAAATGTGCTCCTATTATGAAAAATTAAATAATATTAAATTATTAATTGATAATATTCTTATCTTATGTATAATCAACATGTGCCTATTCTACACAAGATAATAATATTATGAGCATTGATCAAGAAATGGTCATATTATGTAAAATATATAAAGTTATAGTATATTAAGAATAGTATAAAATAATAACTTGATATTCATATATTGTATCCAATGGGCATGTTTCTAAAAAAATATATTAATATTAGATTATTAATTAATAATATTCTTATCATTTGTAGAATAGGAATGGACCTATTTTTATAAGATAAAAATATAAGAAGTGTTCATATTATGTCCATTAGAGGTATTGTATATTCAAAATATTATAAACTAAGAAAATAATAATCTTAACATCAATAGAGTGGGAATGTACCCATTCTACATAAGCCAAGATTATTGTGTTCCTAATTGATAATGTTATTTTCATGTGTAGAATGTGTATGTTCACATTATACACATGATAACAATGTTATGAGCATTAAGAAAGAATTTATAATATCATTTAAATTATACATAGGTATAATATACCAGCATACATATCTTAGAAAAATCTATGTAAAATACATCGATAGATATGATTCTCAAGGTACTCACATTTCAATATGATATAGGTACCTCAAGAATGATATCTATAGGTGCATTTTACATAGATTTTTCTAAGATATGTATACTAGTTATAATTTATGTGAAAATACATATTATAACATGATATAAAACTCATAATATTAATATAAAAGTAATTAAATATTTAAATAGCATATTTTTTTTAAAAAAATAACATGAATAATCATACATAAAATTATATATATTTAGATAAATTATTTTTAATACATATAGATCTTATAATAAATATTAAGGATAAATTATTTATCATTTAATTATAAATAATCTTAGGGTAATAATTTATAAGGTAATACATAATCTTAAGGTAAATTATTACTTATCTGTATATAAAATTAATATGTATAAATCTTATGATAAATTTTAGGATAAATTATTTACACTTAACTTATAAATAATCTTAGAGTAATAATTTATAGGATAATACATAATCTTAAGGTAATAATTTATAGGATAAATAATTATTATGGGGTAAATTATTTACTCATAAATTCATTATAGGGTAAATAATTTATCCTAAGATTTATCTTATGATAAATCTTAGGATAAATTATTTACCCTTAAATTATAAATATCTTAAGATAATAATTTATAGGATAATAATGTATAGGGTAATTCATAATCTTAGAGTAATAATTTATAGGGTAAATACTTATTATAGAGTAAATTATTTACCCTTAAATATATTATAAACTAATAATTTATAAGGTAATTCATAATCTTATGGTAATAATTTATTGAGTAGATGTGATAAATCTTTGGATAAATTATTTACCTTAGAAATCTTAGGATAAAATATTCACCCTATAATATTTTAAGGTTAAAGATTTATGTAAATTATTACAACAATAAAAATTGAAATAAGTAAAATATATATGACTTTTAAAATATCCAAAATTCAAGTTAAAAACTCACAAATTTCTTTTCTCTTCTCCATTGTGTTGTGTTCTTTGCCTTGTGCTCTATGTTTTTATTATTTAAATTGGAGAATAATTTTATTTTATGATTCATATATATGTAAATTTTAATTTTTAAATGATATATATGTTCATATTCTCCAAAAACTTGGCTTTTTATTAATTATTAATTACACTCTTCCACACATCCCAATGTTAATTTTTTTAATTTTATTTTTTTATTAAATCGGCACCTATCATTATAATTAATAATATTATCTATTAATAATCTAATAATACTATCTTATGTAGAATGCGCATGATTCCATTCTACAAAAGCTAAGAAAAATGTATTTTTAATTGATAACATTTTTATATTTTTTAAAATGAGCATATTATCATCCTAAAAAATATTAAAATATTATGAGCATTAAGAAAGGAGTGCTCATATTACTCCCATTCTACACAAGTATACTATATTAATAATATTATTAATTAATAACCCAATAGTCTTAACTTGTATAGAATGGGCATGTGCCCATTTTACATAAATTATTAATATCAAATTCTAGAATTGATAATGTTATTATCCTATGTATAATGGGGATGTGTCCATTCTACAAAAGATAACAATATTATGATCATTAAAAATGAAATGTGAATACTGTGCCCCATTCTACATAGGTGTATAATATTAGAAATATTATAAATTAATATTTGAATATTTTTATCTCGTGAAGAATATGAATGTTCTCATATTGCATGTAAGGATATTTGATTGTTAATTGATACTATTATTATTATCTTGTGTAGTATGGGAATGTTCCCATTCCACATAAGATAGTATTAATGTTGGGCAAGAATTTCTCATATTATGCCCCATATACACAAGGCTAGTATATTGATAATATTATAAATTAATAATCTAATATTTTTATCATATTTTCTCATTATACATAAGCTATTAATATTTTATTTATAATTTATAATTTTATCATCTTCTATCTAATGGGCATGTTCAAATTCTACACAAGATTATAATATTATAAGAATTGAGATATAAGTGTTGATATTATGCCCATTCTACATAGGTCTAGTAAATTAGGAATATTTTCAATGAAGAATTGAAGAATTTTATCTTGTGTAGAATTTGAATGTGCACATTCTACAAGAGATAAAATTATTTGATTCATAATTGATAATATTTATATTTTGTAGAATGTGTATGTACCCATTCTAAAAAAGATAACAATATCACGAACATTGAGCAATAAGTGATCATATTATGCCCATGCTACATAGATATAATATGTTAATAAGTGCCATGAGGAAAATATGTGGCCATTTTTCATAAGATAATAATATTGGATTCTTAATTGATAATATTCTTATCTTGTGTAAAATAAGCATTTGCCTATTCTACAAAAGATAAAAATATTAAGAGTATTTACCACTATTCCATTCTACCAATGATAAAACTAGTTGTTAACTTGATTGTTGTTTCATTTATCATCTATGAAATTTAGATATAAATTATGTATATTCATGCAATAAGTCACATTAGAAAAAAAATGTAATAATTTTTTAAACAAATCATGTTTATTAGTTGGCTATGCTAGAATTCCTTGATCTTTTTTCTATTAAATAAATAAATAAATAACTTGTACTCGGATATGGTAGAGTTTTTTATTTTATTAGTAATAAATGTTTTTGGATTCTATCCTCCATTTCATTGATAAAAATGAATTCTTAAAATTCAACACTACATTATTTTCTTGGCACTAATTACACACACACACACACACACACACACACACACACACACACACACACACAGAGAGAGAGAGAGAGAGAGAGAGAGAGAGAGAGAGAGAGAGAGAGAGAGAGAGAGAGAGAGAGAGAGAGAGAGAGAGAGAGAGAGAGAGAGACATAATATGTTGATGCAAGAACATTGGGACCGCATGAAAGATAAGGCCATTGTTATAATTGGTCTTAACTTGTGAGAATAAATATTGATGAATGTTTAACAATATAATTTCCATCTGATTGAGAGGTTAGAATTATATATCCCTTTCATTTTCAAATCTAATGATTTATGTGATTCAAAGGATTGGATTCTAGTGAAAAAAATAAAAAGGGCATCATAAAAATGTGCCTGAACCATTTTATATGACTCTCTTCTCCCAAAAACATGATGGTGGGGGAGGGTCTGGTAGGACTTGAGACACAAGTTTAACACCAATTTGATGAAGGGACACTTCTAGTTTTGTGGTTTCTATTGACAATTTGCTAATGAATTACTAAAGATGAGTCTTTGGCTTGGTTCTATTTATTTTAATATTAGTCTTTTAATTGTTTCTCATTACATGATAGTGGAAGGCATCTCTTAACCAAGGGAGGGACATATTATTTTGTAGCATTTATTTCTTGGGGTTAGCAGTTGTCATATCACCAATTGTTCTATGTTTACCACTAGTAGAGGTGATTCATTAGATATTTATTGCTATATATTTTTTCTCCTTTGTACCAAGGTTGGGGGCACTTTCAAAATCCTCACTATTACCCATTAGAAAAAAAATATTGATAAATGTGGTAAGGAAAATAATGACAAATGAGATTTTCGATAAGATTGGGAGGTTGTATGAATCCAAGTCTATCATGAATGTGAATATACTCTTAAATAAAGGATGGTGATTTGGTGACCAACTAAACTAAATGTTTTCAATAGTCTTGTAAATTATCTAAATTCAATTGGAGATAAGAAATAGTACTTTTAAACTTAATCTAAGTTTAAAATCATTGGTGACAAGAGGACATGTCAAGTAGAGAAATAATGATAAATTTTGCACCTATAGATTGAAATAAGTAGAAGAAGAAAAAAATATGAATAATTATCTAGGAAGTTCAAGCCAAAGTGAAAATAAAAGTGAGTGTATTGTTTATATTTTTAAATACAAATATAAATTTTTTATTAAAGTTATATCATGAAGCAAAGTATGCATGTTATAGTTACATGTTTGACAACCAATGCCCTAGATGAAGTATGGATAGTAGATTCAAGTGCATTTTTTTATATGACTCCACATGAGGAGTGGGTCAAAAACTAAGAAAAGGCTCAAGGAGAAAAGATGATTTTTGAGATAATTTTAGTTATGAATTTGTTGGTAAAGGTAGTGTGATAATAAATCACAAAGATTTATGTGTGAAGTTGATACATGATGAATAAGATGTTTCAAGTTTGACACTCAATCTAATCTTAGTTAGCCAATTTGTTGATGTTAAAGCTGATAAAATATTCATCAAAGATAACTTGAATTTTGTTTGTAAAAATATTATTTTATAAAAATAAATAAATATTACAAAATTTTATATGTTAGATTTAACTACCCATATCATGGGTAGTTCTAATTCAACATCCATGGAGAATGTAAAACTAATGGGAGCATGAAAGATGTCAAAATTGATGTTTTAACATCAAAGGTTAGTATATCTTTGAGATAAGTTCATGTGATAGATGTCAATCATCTAAAATAGTGAGTGAAGATCCATCAATCAAGTAATCCATATCAAGCCACAAGTCAATGGTGCTAAGGAGAGAAGGAACAAAGAAAATTTAATTGCCAAAGACTCTTGCAAAAATTGAGCAAGACACGAAAAAATATCTTGGAACTCTCAAGGAAGGTAAATATTGTTGATCTTTGAATTTTAGTTAGGTTTTCAATAGTATTTTATTTGTTATGCTCCCACTATAATCTAGGCTTAGAGATGTTAGCATGTTAGTGTGTTGATTTCAGTATTTTATGAACTAACACTTGATCTAAAATCCTATCTATTATAAAATTCATTATTCACACACCTCTACCTTTATTTATTGACATGGAAACAACACATAAGGAGGTTGATCAACAAAATAAATTGGCCACATATTGAGAAACACCATTACAAATAGTTCCACCTAGAGTTCCAATTATAACTTTTGTGACACAATCAATAAAAACTACATCGATGATATTGGACCTCATGAAGCTCAAAGTAAAATCATGTAGAAGGTTGTGTTTTTCTTCCTCAAAAAATTCTTATGATCCCATCATAAACACTGAGGAGGTGGACCTAGATGCACAAATTCTAGATAAAAAGTTTCATGAGAAGAAAAAGCACAGACATCTCAAAGGTAAGCTCACTAATAAGATAAATACCAAGCTAAGGTTATGGTTAAATTAGTAGAGGAACAATTTCAAAAATATTTAGAAGTTACTATGAAGAATAAGGAGGATGTAACAATTTAATAAACTCAATCAATCTACTAAACACAAGTTAAATAAGCAACAAAATAGAGGTAAAAAGCAACAATCTAGAAAAAGACAATAGTTGAATAATAAACATAGGTAGAATAAGCAACTAAATAAAATATTAAATAAGAAGAATAAGAATGCATAGCCATTTTAAAACATAAAAAATATCAAAAGGACAATGAGGCTATCACACAATCTAAATAGGAATAAAGAAACTATAGGGCCATCATGAATAAGAAAAGGGATGAGGAAGTATAAGCTGTACAAAAGGCCAAGTCTAGACATGATAAAGGATAATTTTAAGAAGAAAAAGAGAAGTGTCAATAAGTGGTAGAGGAAAAGACAAAGAGGATAACAAAATAAGAGTAGAAGAAGATGCATGCAGTGGTGGATAAAATTAAAACCACACACAAAAAAGTTCTATAACATCAGAAAGTGTAGGATAAATAAGCTAATGAGAAATAGATCAAGGATGAGGTTGCATGAACACAAAAATACAAGCATAAATTGTAAAAAAATAATTCCATAAATGAATAACCACAAAAAATAGAATAATAAAAGACCAATACTATGAAATAAAAAGTAACTTCTCAGGCACAATTATTGTAAAATATTTAGCTTTGTGATATTACTGATTCATTCTCCTAGTGCACCACATTATCATTGTCAATAACTCTATTAAAATGGGACCCTATGATCAGATCTACCCCGAAATTGGCACTTGTCCCACCTATGACTAAGGCATATTTAGATGTCTCATAGTTATCACTGGCTAACTAGGTAGAATGAGCGACTGCATTTCACAAATCCATCACACATAAAGTTTTATCCTTGGAGCATGAGGGGGAATGATTACAATAATAAAACATAAATTTGAGACATCTTATTTTCCATGTTAACCTAATCATTGAGGATTCATGTCCTAGGTTGTGTGCTCAATTTATTGGGAATAATTTTCTTTCTAACCAATAGTAGTTCCATTACTTCTTACTCAACTTACACTGGATTTGAAGGCTATAAAAAAGGTTCAAAAAATATAGGTATAGGGATAAGTTATACAATTCGAGAGTGAGGGTTTATTTGAGATAGTTGTATAATATTAATAGGATTTTCTTGTTTTTTTAGTCTAAGAAACTTAAGTGACCAACAAGATGTTTGATTGGAAGCAATATCTTTACACAGTCTAGGGAAGTGCTCAATTTGAATTTGTCATAGAAATCCAAGGAAAAATTACCATGAATAATCAAGATACTATTTTCAAGTATATGGATGTAGCTTTACTACCATCTAATACCACAACATACACTATCATGCAACAACTCTAGGTTTGGCAGACTCAAACACTGTGAAACATATCTGTCAAAGCCCAAACACAATGATATGAAGACAATATAAATGATATTTAGAAAGATATAGATAAAAAGATTTTAAATTGAAAAAAATACCTTACCTATTATCAATGATGATGACATATCATAGCTTCATCAATCTTAAGCTCCATAATGAACTTTACTATGGAGTATTCAAGATTTTTTATTAGACTAACAAAGACTTGAGTGTACTGATTAATGAGATTGAGTCACATGTTTCCATATCATTTATCCAAAATAAATAAGTGAAATGGATAATTCTAGAGATTTCATATTGTTCCACCTATCTTCATCTTGTTTATCCACTTCCAACACAAAAAATGGATAAGGAAAAAACTCTCCAAGTAGCCAAATCAATGGGATCATGCCATGCATTTTCATATCAGCCACTATTTTCTATCGATTCCAATGGATAAGTCAAGAAGTCATATAGATAATCATGGACCATATTCATGGCATGATCCTACTCATTTGTGACCTAAACTATAAGCACAACTCATAAAGTCATTTAGACAAGAAGACAAGTGTGGACCATCTATGTGGTAGCACTCTACTCACTTGGAGACTATAGACAAAAGTACACACTCTGAGATTGGGTGCCCCTGATGATAAGCAAGAACGTGCATCATGTCATAATCTCACTCATCTACATATTATCATGCAAGTATACACCATCAAATATCAAAGGCTATTTGGATAAGCATAGACCATCCACATGGTAACATCCCACTCCTACAAAGCTTATAGGTAGAATCACATAATATAAATACATGAAGTCTCTTGGATAAGCATGGGTCATCCATATGGAGACACCCCACTAAATTTAGGACTATATACATAAAAAATATAATATGAAGCCCACGAGCATCTGTATTAGTGAGATTGTGACACATATCAACATC